>PVIA01006584.1:0-95363 GCA_004024845.1 Tonatia bakeri | reverse complement strand
AAAAAAAAACAAGTTGTTATCTTATTCTATACAGAAAATTTGACTCCAAATGAACTGAATATTTAAATATTTAAAAATGTACTCTTAAGGCTTTTAGCAATATGAGTTAGTGTATTTTAGGCAGCAAATTAGAGATAGTTTTTGAAAGAGAACACAAAAACTAATACAAACTAAAGAATAGCATTTTTATTTTATATTAAAAATACTCGTTCCTCAGAAACACCTCAAAAAATTTGAGAGTTTACCAAGTGACAAAACATACTTAAATATATAACTGATAAATTATTATAAAAAATGTATAAATAACTTTTATAAACACAATAAAGAGTGAGTAACAATGTAACTGAACAAAAGATATGAACAGAAATTTCACAGAGAAGAGGGTTACATGTGGCCAAAGCAGATTTAAATAATGTTCAACCTTATTTGTTACCAGGGACTTAGAACCCCAGACTATAAGAAGAGACCATTCTATATCAATTTCAGTGACAAAAAAAAGAATACCAGTAAAACTAATTGCTATAGTGCATGTCGGTAAATAAAATTTCAAATCGGATTACAGTATAAATTGATAAAGTCACCATATAAAACAGGTTGACAAAGGAAATCATTAGCAAAACAAAAAGACAACCCACAGAATGGGAAAACACAGTGGCTGATACATGTTAAAAGGGGTTAATATGTAAAACTTACAAAGTACTTACAAAACTCCACACCAGACAAATAAACAAACCAATTAAAAAATGGGCAAAGTACCCGAACACACACTTCTCCAAAGAGGCTATACAGATGGCCAATAGACATATGAAAATATGCTTAATGTCACTAATCATCAGACAAATGCAAATTAAAATCACAATGAAATATCATCTCACATCTGTCAGAATGGCAATCATCAATAAATCAACAAACAACAAGTGCTGGCTAGGACGTGGAGAAAGGGCAACTCTTTTGCACTGTTGGTGGGGATTCAGGCTGGTGCAGCCACTGTGGAAAAGAGCATGGAGATACTTCAAAAAATTAAAACTGGATCTGCCTTTCAACAGAGTGATCCCACTGCTGGGACTATATCCAGAGGAACCCAAAACAGTAGTTCAAAAAAACATAGGTACCCTTATGTTCATTGCAGCATTATGTATAATCAACCAGACATGGAGGTGGCCCAAGTGGCCCTTAGTAAATGAGTGGATATAACAACTATGCACATTTACTCAATTGAATATTACTTGGCCATAAAAAGAAGAAAATTTTACCATTTGTAACAGTATGGAAGGACCTGGAGAACATTATGCTAAGTGAAATAAGCTAGTCAGAGAAAGATAAATACCATATGATTTCACTCATATATGGAATCTAATGAACAAAGTGAACTAACAAGGAGAATGGGGACACACTCAGAGATCAGGATGACAGCTAGTTAGGGGGGAGTTTACTGGGTGGAGGGATTGAGCAAAAAGGATAAAAGGACTGATGCAATGGACAACAGTGTGGTGATTGCTTGGGGGAGGTGATATAAAGAGAATAAAAGGTAATGTGAAAAATACAATAAAGATTAAATTAACATATACACATACACAAACAGATTGGCTTTCCCTGTAAAGCTGAATGTACAATCCAGTAAGTGTTAACCATGTGCATCAAGAATCATTAAAAAAAAACACTTAGGGATGTATATTTATAATTATTAGTTATTAAATTGTGGTACTAATAAATGCTGATATACTGTATAGGATATTATATAGCCAGCAAAATAAATTAACTCTAGCTACACACAGTTGAATAAATGTGGTTTAGAAATATAATTTTTAGAACAAGGAATTCCAAAATATTAACTAAACATGGTATTATTTTAATAAATTTCAAGAGTTAAAACTTTATATATATATATATATATATATACACAGACATATATGCATACACATATAAGTGTGTGAGGGTGTCTGTGTATGACAAATGTGAATATGAGAAGGACAGAAATAGATTATGGGCATATAATTCATTATAGCAGTTACTGCTATGGGGAAAAGCAGGGTTGCAGGATAGAGGAAGACCACTTAAATAGATTCATTTTACTCAATATTTTAGTTCTGACATCTGGAGAGAGAGAGGGGAGAGAGGGTGAGGGAAGAGTTTATAGAATATAGATGTCATAGGTGAAGGTTTCAGGTTAATCCATTTCAATGCAACTGGGAATAAATGAATAATAATTAAATTAATAAAGGGACAAAGGAAATTACATTTATAACAACTTTCATCAGTGTTTATTAGAGTAACTAATATGTATCCACTTTCTCTTCTTAAGTGAGTATTTCATTCTTTATGCTTATGCTCTGGGCCACATTCATTGTTCCACATTTCCTTCAGACCACCCAGATTCTCTAGGGACAGGGTTTAAATTTATAATAATTATTAGTTTGGAATTTCTATTCCATAATTGTTATTTTTTAAAAATATTATTTTTGTAAAATTTAAGTAGATATAAAGGTAAGTATTTTGATCACATGAAATGTAGGTGCTACTTATATAGAAGGGAAATATACATTTACAAATAAATATAAATACATATTTGATTTTAAAGAAAAGTCATTTAATTTAAATCTATTTTTCAGCTTTACTGAGGTAGAATTAGTACACAAAAGTTGCACATAATTATTGTATACAATTTGACTTTGGACATATGCATACGCCCATGATACTATCATAACATTTAAGGTAATAAGCAGATCCATCACCTCCAAAAGAATCCCCTGTTGTGTGTGTATGTGTTAAGTGGTGAGAACATTTAGAGCGAGATTAGTCTGTTTTGAAGTGCACTATATTTTTAACTATAAGAACTCCTACAAGTCAATAGCAAAAGAAGAACTCAGTTAAAAAATAAGCAAAATACTTGAACAGACACTTTTTAAAGAAATGCAAGTGCAGCAGGTACAAGAAAAGATGTTCAACATCTCTAATTAGAGGAATACAAATCAAAACAACAACGATATGATATGTGTATTTGTATGGAGCAGGGAATGAGGCTGAATGAAGTTTGTGAATTTTCAATATCCACAAACATGGCTGAGCAATAACTAGGTTCTAAGACTCAAGAGAGCAAAGAGAAAAGGTGAGGGAATGATGTTTATGAGCTCCTTAAAGCTGCAGCTGCAGCAGGGGTGTGGTGGTTAATCTTCTGCACATAGTAGGGCAAGCAGGCAATAAACTCTAGAATAAATGTGCTGATATTGGAGGGACGTTATGAAGAATTACTCTTATTCTTTTTTTTTTTCTGATTTTTTATCACTAACTCCAATTGACTGAACCAAATCACAAACAAAAAGAAAGGAAGGTTGGGTGATGCCACAGGTTGAAGCCTCCCAAGCCACAGAGTAAAGCACAGATTGGATCTGGAACAGTGGTCAAAAATGGAAAAAGCAACACACCTCTCTTAACCACATAATCCCACAAAACTATGACCACAAGCATTTCTCTTAACCCGACTGTCCGTTTCCTTGGCTTATTAAGCTTTCATTGATGTCATTATTGTTCGTTCTCCCGGATAAAAAGCTATCTTGTTTGTTTTATTTGTGGATGTTTCCCAAGTGCTTAGAATATTGCTTGCCATATAGTTTTCATTCAGTAAATATTTGTCAATTGAATGACATAAAATATTTTTCTTAATTTCAATTGCTCTTGTTTGTAAATTATAAATAAATTTTATTTTAAAAAGGTCAACACTTGAGATCATGAAATATATCCCACTTGATCTATTTTTAGGAGAAAATCTACACTTAATTTTAACTATTTTTTTATTATGTATAATACAGACTCAACACACTTACAGAAATTTTCCAAAGTATCTAATTTATTCCTTCAATAGCTTTGTGCAGCGTGATTAATTATTTCCATTTATCTGGAGAAAGTTGTAGTTAAGAACTCATGAAAAGTAAGTAAGCAGCCCAAGACACACAACTAATGTGGAAACTGGATTTGAAATTGTTGATTTTAGTCTTTTTAAAAATTTTGTTCCTTTTAATTTGTTAAGCCCAGCTTAGATATCATCTTTTTCTAGAAGTCATTTCAGACCAATATTAAATCAATCAATTTCCTGATACTGCCTCTAAATCTAGTACACATAAACTTTATTATTTAATGTATGATGGACTCAGGCAGAAATAATTCTTGTTTAAGCAATTGTCTCTAAAAGCTGCTGTTTTAGTGGTTGTTGACAAAGTCAACAGCAACTTGACTGTTTTTTGGAGGACAGGTATAGTGATTGCAGGTAATCTACATGTAATAATGCCTGTCTGGATTTTTACAGAAAACAATGAGTAAATCATACATACATGTATAAGTGTATAATTTGTTGCCAATTGTGCATTATTACATATAATAAATTTTAAAGAATACAATGTATAAGTTAATAGAGTTTTACTGTCCTTATCATGTATCTGCTAAAAAATCTTGAGCAAACACATAATTAGAATATTTTTCCTTGTCTATTTCAGAGATTCACATTTTTCTCTTTAGAAAAAGATACAAAATTTTATTGTATCAGAGCACAATGCAGTGTAATGGTGCTTAATATAGTTGTGCAAGGCGGATGTAGTAATATCGATGCACTACAATAAGGTCTGTCTCACTAATCTGTTTTATGGTGACAACATAGGTTTCTACTTGTTTTTTTAAATGTTTTTTTTTTATTGTTGTTCAAGTACTGTTGTCTCCATGTTCCTCCCACCACTCCCCCCACCCCAGACATTCCCACTTCCCACCCTCGATTCTACCCTCTTTGGCTTTGTCCATGTGTACTTTATACATGTTCCTGAAAACTCTTCCCCTTCTTTCCCCCATTATCCTCTTCCTCCTTCCCTCTAGTTACTGTCAGTTTGTTCTTAATTTCAATGTCTCTGGTTATATTTTGCTTGCTTGTTTTGTTGATTAGGTTCCATTGACAGGTGAGATCATATGGTATTTGTCTTTCACTGCCTGGCTTATTTCACTTTTTTTTTTAAGACTCGATTTTTATAGAGAGTTTTTGTGTTTACAACAGAATTCAGAAGGAGGTACAGAGATTTTTCATATACCCTTTCCCCACCCCTGACATGCCTAACTTCCCCCTTTGTCCACATTACTCAGCACTATAGTATATATATATTTGTATATTGCCAAAATGAACCTATGGTGACACACCATAATCACCCAAAGTTCACAGTTTAACTAATGGTTCACTTTTGGTGTTGCACATTTTAGGGGTTTGGGAAAATGCATAATGGCATATACAATATGATATCATACAGAGGATTTTTACTGCCCTAAATGTCCTCTATTTTCTGCCTGTTCATCCAACTGTTCTCCAACAACCACTGAGTTTTTTATCTCCATAGTTTTGCCTTTTCCACAATATCATATATTTGGAATCATATAGTATGTAGCCTCTTCAGATTGGTTTCTTTCACTTAGTAACATTCATAAGTTTCCTCATGTCTGTTCATGGCTTGGTTGCTTTATTTATTTATTTAGTTATTTAGTTTTGCACCAAATAACTGTCCATTGTCTGGATGTTTATTTATGAACAGAAATATATAAAACTAGTTTAGCCATTCACCTACTGAAGGACATCTTGGTTGCTTCTAAGTTTTCACAATTATGAATAAAGCTGCCATAAGTATCTTTGGGATGGTTTATTTATTTATTTTGTACATAACCTTTTATGAGTTTTGGATCAGTACCATGCAGCATGATTGCTACCAATAGATCACATGCTAAGAGAATGTTTAGTTTTGTAAGAAACCACCAAACCATCTTGGAAAGTGTTTCTTTTCCTTACATTTTGGACACTTGAAATATATCAATCTACCATACCTCTATGATGTATCTATTTAAAATAAATTAACTGTTTTATATTATTCATTAATATGTCCTATTTAACACAAAGACAAACTTAAAAGACTTGTGTCACCAGGAAATGGGAGAATTCAACCCATTTTCTAATGATAGGTTTTCAAAAACTGTTAGCTACAATATTGAGATAAAGTTAGCAAGTTATTTTTAAAAGACATACAATAACTTGAATCTCTAAGAGATTCAATTCCAATAGCATGCCCCACAAACATCCTCCTGGAGAATACTAGTGTGTCATGTAATGGATAGTCTACGCTTTTGTAGTTCTATAAGGTACCTCTTTTTTTTTTTTTTCCAGTTATTGAATGTGTGAACTTGGGCAAGTAATTTAACCTCTCATTTGTGGTATCTTTGACGTGAATATTGTTTGAACATTTAAAGATTTGTGTTATTCAGGGCTCTCCAAATAAAAACAACCAATATGATATTTATAACCACACATGTGTTTAAGGATATTTATTTTAAGGAATTGGCTCACATGCTAACGAAGGCTAACAAGTCCGAAGATTTGCAGTTGGCAAACTGGGGCCTGGGGAGAGCCCATGATGTAGGTTCAGGCTGAAGACTGGCAGGCTCAAGACCCAGAAAAACCTGATGTATCAGTTTAAGTCTGAAGGCAGGACAAAAATGGTGTTCCCACTAGAATGCAATGAGACAAGGGGAATTCCCTTTTAATTCATAAGAGAATCAAACTTTTTTCTCTATTCAAGACTTCAACTGATTGGATAAGGCCCATACATTATGGAAGACAATCTGCTTTATTCAGTCTACCAATTAAAATGTTAATTTAATCCAGACAATTCACAGTAACATCCAGAATAATATTTATTTAAATACCTGGACACCTCATGACCCAGTCAGGTTGATACATGTAATTACCATCAAAGAAGAGTTCATTAGAAATAATGTAGTTGTAAGGCCTTGCACAGTGTTTGGTCCATTTAAATATTAAATAAATACTGAATATTAACATCAATTTAATTCATTAATTTTAATGAAAGATAATTTAATTAATATAAAGTAATTAATGATAAAGTGGCAATACTTTATTAAACATATGATTAGTTATAGGCACAATAGTAATGAGTTTTTTGTATAAATAAATATTTTATAATGGCTGTGATTGAAATTGGTATGGTAGACTTGACTCTCTACTTATATTACAGGGTCAAGGGCCAAAGCCATCCTACTTAATTCTGGGGACTTTTTATTTCCAATAACATTCAACAAAGCCACTATGAGTTTTAGAATATTTTACTAGAACTGTTACAATGTTTATATATGACCTTGGATGTGTACTGGGGACTCAATTGTTACATGTAGTATCCAAATTACTAGTAAAATTTTAACCACTGAATAGTAATCTATGAGGAAACTTCAATTCAAGAGTTTGCAGAGAGAAATTACAGGGGTCCTTCCAAGCAAGTACCTTTGCCAAGGCAGAGCGCCCAGTGGCAATTGATGCTAGTTGTATACTCTTGGAGAAGAATGGAACTACAAGATTACCTTGGCATACGGTCATGGAAGATTTTTTTTTCTCATCCTGAATTTGGTTTTATTGGAGTTTGGCAGGAGACCGCCATTGCCTTGGCTGCTATGACTTCCAGCTGGAGTGTTTATAGTAAAATACAGGTTTATTATATTTAACTTACTTCAAACATACATATAATCATAGCTAATTTGTAAGGAGTAGAGCAAGGCATGGTAAAAGGGTCCCAGCTCATGACATTATTACAAGGCCAGTGATTGTATCATGATATGTGTTCTAATGTGCCTGGCAAGAACAAAAAAATACATAAATAAAACAAGACAAAAACTCAGTATGTGGATTCAATGCCTGTATCAAGTATATGGAAAATCTTTAAAATTATGACACAGGAGATATCTGAACAGTTAGCCTTTTTATACTCCCAAAAGTAATACTCTTAGTAATGCAATATGTAATATAATATATATTTTCAGTGGATTTGAGGCAAAAACAGAATTTATTATAATGCCTATCTTACGTGACACAAATGTGTAAGAGTCTCATGAATAGCATCGGCTCATGATCTGAAAAGTCAAGTTCATTTTGTGTCTCAAAATATCTGAACATGTCCTAGAATATCTGAGGTATTTTTTATGAAGCCTGAAAACTAAATAAAAATCTCTGTCACTAATTTCATACATTCTATACCTAACCATAACCATCACCCAGTTCTCATGAATGTCTTCATATGATCAGATGCACTTATACACTCCTAGGGGATCCCTATCCTCTTAATTTTGATTTTTAAATGCTGACATAAATATCTGAGATATGCACTCTCATCTGCATGAAATCTTGTTTGAGCTTTAGGCCAGAGATTGGCCTTTTGAAAGGACTGTATGAGTTACACTCAATTATTAATACTGCAGAGGATATTTTGAGGAAAATGCCTTTGGAGTAAGCTGCCATCAAATAACACAGACAAATGAAAGACCCAGGATGTCTATAAATATTAGAAATCCGTGACTTTGAGAAATAGATTGCTCTGCTTAGGCCAACAGAACAGAATTTATTACCACATTTTTCGGGCTATAAGAGGCACTTTCCCCAAAAAATTTGGGAGGAAAGGCGGGGGTGCGTCTTATATTTCAAATGTAGCTTACCTGGCTCACTGTGGGGCAGGCAGTGGTCTATGTTACTTATGTTACTAAATATTTTACCACATTTTTTGCTTCAAATTTTTTCCCTATTTTTCTCCTCCAAAACCTAGGTGAGTCTTATGGTCCTCTGCATCTTACAGTCTGAAAAATTTGGTACATGGGCATGGGTGAAACCCTGAGGGAAATTTGATTTGTGTTTAACTGAGAAAAGTCTTGTCTCTGTTTCTGATGTTCTATTTTCTAATCCTTTATAAAGCCCACAAGCTTTTGTTCTCTAATTATTTTTACTTTTACCCTCTTTTTTCTTGAGGTATACTTAAATGACCTAGAATGAATACTCTAAAAACCATGGCTAAGGAGTCAATAATAAAATACTTTAGCTATTTGCTTCTTAAAATTAATTTTTGTTATTTATTGTTGTAAGAGTTACCTCAGAAGCCACTTAAAAAATAATATCTCAGCCTCAGGTGATTCACCTTTAGGAAGTGAGGGATTAAATTCTTCACAATAATTTTTGCATTGTTGCAGCCCTTCAGAATCAGGTAAGTACATAGATTTCCCAAGGTGGTATCATAAGAAAGGAAATTAATCTATAATAAGCTTTAAAGTGACAAATTTCTTTCAGTAGAAAATGTCTCTCAGGAGAACTGAAGCACAATGCTCATAATAATTGGAATTCAGAGGAATGCTTTATTCTTCTGATTAAACTTAGGGAAATCACAACTATCTTGATAAAAAACATTGTGTTAAAGTTGCTTTTAACCACACTGCACTTGTAAACAATTACACATATTCCTAGGTAGTGTCTTTGTCGAGGTCCAAAATATGGTGCAAAATAATAGGGTTTATTCATCACATAAATAGTACAAATATTAATTAAAGTACCTTTATTGATTTATTTTATTATTTATTGAAACATAGTTGTGTTCATATTTTCAATAAGAATTAATCTTTCTTTCTCCTAAGGTATATATTTTTTAAAAAGTTTGTGGAAAACATCACAATTAGAGACAAATGTTAACTTATTAGATATGACAGTCTTTTACTATGCAGCATGATCAACCCTTCATATGCAGGTACGCATGTGCCTGAAGTGTCCTCCCACAACCAGCATATCCATCCAGTATATACTCGCAATTCACCATGCTCCCAGTTGTAGTGATATGATTGCACCTTAATAAACACATGGGAAAACCATGATTTCTCTACTCTAAATAAGGAAGTTAATAGGGCAGTAAAATATTATTATTATAATTTGTAGAAAAACAGAAGTAATAAATATTATAGCTCTGGTATATAGCTCCGGTATATCAGTTGCATATAATATTACTAGTTACTATGATTGTATATTTATTACACAATTTAGTCTGTGGTTGATTTTTTACCATCTATATGGAATTTCCAAAGTAATCAGATAAGCAACAAATCCAATTAATACTTTTCTCACAAAAATACAATTAAGCAGATCTTTCCTTATTGGAACTGGAGAAAGAAAATTGTTCTAAACCTTCTTGGTACAGAGCATTTCTGCATCATGTCATTCAGCCTTTTGTGGACAGAACTGGTATTCTGAATTACATGTTTGAATGATATTCATTTGAGTGATATACTTTAATGAGATTTACAACTCCTGAGAAGTTAGCATTGCCTAGTCAACTGATCAACTAGCTCAAAAATTTTGGGGCAGATAGTCCCACACTGTACTGTCTCCTTATTATATCATCTCTTTTCTCACCTCTACCCACTGCCTCAGGCATTTTTTTTATTGTCCTTTACTTCAAAGTTTAAATATAAGCTTGACACATGTTGTAATATCTTCTTAGAGAAGTGTACTTAACATCACATTCATCCCGACTGACATGAAAACATGTATTCATTACTGAAAATAGTACTGTGCATTACATTTTTCAGAAGCAGGAGCTATCATAGATGGCATGGGTGAAATCTCTGAAGCTCATGCTATGTGACAGGCCCTGTTCTAGCCTCTTCTATTTTATTGTCTCATAGATCTTCAATAGCACACATGAAAGTGCTAGTCTTCTCTTTTTACAAGTGATGAACCTGAAATACAAAGAAATTAGGAAATGTGATCAGGTCCTTACGATGGTGAGAAATACCTGATATATTATGTTTTATCTATTTGATTGATTTCAAGCAAGTTAAAAAATTACAGCCATTAAATTGTACAGTTGCAAACTCAACAATTTATCTAATAATCAAAGAAAAAGAAAAATAATTTCTTATTTATGGAACCTTCCTAATAAAAAGATTTCAATGTGATAAAATGTACATAAACACTTTACAGGAAAAAAATCTCTTCATTGAGTATAGTAAAACAATTTAGGATTTCCAACCAAGATGGAAGCATAGGTAGATACACTGTGCCTCCTCGCACAACCAAAAGAAGGACAACAACACATTTAAAAACAAAAACAACAAGAACTGCCAGAAAATCAAACTGTATGGAAGTCTGACAACCAAGGATTTAAAGAAGTATTCATCCAGACCTATAGGAGAGGCAGAGATAAGCAGTTGGGGCAGGGAGGACTCACAGAAAGGCAGAAGCTGGAGGATTGGGGTGAATAAAGCCATGGCTGGCAGAATGGGCGGTCCCACATTTCCATGTGGATAAACTGGGAGTGGGGGGAACTGGGGAGCAAGGCAGACTGATCAACCTAGGGTTTTAGTGTAGGGAAATAAAGCCTCATAACCTCTGACTAAAAAAACCTGTGGGGGTTGAGGCAGTGGGAGAAACTCCCAGCCTCACAGGAGAGTTCATTGGAGAGATCCACAGGCTCCCAGAACATACACAAAACCACTCACCCAGGAATCGGCACCAGAAGGGCCCAAGTTGCTTGTGGGTAGCTAAGGACGTGATTGAAAAGCAGCCAAGAGCTCAGCAAGTGGCACTGTTCCCTCTCAGACCCCTCCCCCACATACAGTTCCTCAAAGCAGCAATGTGGGTTGCCTGGCCCTGGCTAACACCCAAGGCTCTGCTCCTTACTAACAGGTGCACTGAGCAAAAAAAAAAAAAAAAAAAAGAAAGAAAGAAAGGCCCAAATGGAAGAAAAGACCAAAGCTTCAGAAAAAATACAACTAATGAGGAGATAACCAACCTATCATATGCACAGTTCAAAACATGGTAATCAGGATGCTCACAGAAATGGTTGAGTATGGTCACAAAATAGAGGAAAAGATGAAGGTTATGAAAAGTGAAATAAGGGAAAATGTACAGGGAACCAAAAGTGATGGAAAGGAAATTGGGACTCAAATCAATGATTTGGACAAGAAGGAAGAAATAAACATTTAACTAGAACAGAATGAACAAGAATTCAAAAAAAAATGAGGAGAAGCTTAGGAACCTCTGGGACAACTTTACACATTCCAACATCGGAATTATAGGCATGCCAGGTGGAGAAGAGGAAGAAAAAGAAATTGAAAACATATTTGAAAACATAATGAAGGAGAACTTCACCAATCTGGCAAAGGAAATAGACTTTCAGGAAGTATAGGAAGCTCAGAGAGTCCCTAAAATGTTGGACCCAAGGAAGCATACACCAAGGCACATCATAATTACATTACCCAAGATTAAGGAGAAGGAGAGAATCTTAAGCAGCAAGAGAAAAGAAGACAGTTACACACAAAGTGGTGCTCATAAGACTATCAGCTGATTTCTCAGAAGAAAAGTTGCAGGCAAGAAAAGGGCTGGAAAGAAGTACTTGAAGTCATGAAAGACAAGGACCTACATCCATGATTACTCTATCCAGCAAAACTATCATTTAGAATGGAAGGGCAGATAAAGGGCTTCCCAGATAAGGTCAAGTTAAAGGAGTTTATCTTCACTAAGTCCTTATTATATGAAATATGAAAAGGACTTATCTAAGGAAAAGAAGAAGATCAAAAACTATGTACAGTGTAATGACAAAAAAAAAAAACCCTCACAACTATTGATAACCAAACCTAAAAAAACAAGCAAACAAACAAAAAAAAAACAAAAAAAAACCCCTAAACAAACAATTAGAACAGGAACAGAATCATGGAAATGGAGATCACATGGAGGTGATCACATGGATGTTATCAATGAGGAGGCGGAGGGAGGAATGGGGGAAAAGATACAGGGGATAAGTAGGATAAATAGTAGATACAAAATAGACAGGGGGAGGTTAAGAATAGTATAAGAAATGAAGAAGCCAAAGAATCTGTATGTATGACCCATGGACATGAACTAAAGGAGGGGGGAATGTGGGTGGAAGAGGGGGTGCAAGGCAGAGGTGAATAAAGGGGGGGAATGGGGCAGCTGTAATAGCATAATCAATAAAATATATTTAAAAAACTATTCTCCTCTTTAAAATATTAAACACCAGATAAAATATTTCAACAATCTGGCATGATTGATGTGTTTCAGCATTTTATTTTCAATGATTTTTATTTGAATTATAAAATATAAACAAAATTATATGTATGTTAGTTTCCATATAAACAGTCATATTAATAGTTTATACTTCTCTTCAAAAATAATATAAACTAGAATAATTAGGACCATTTGAGAAAGCGTATTTATACATGTATTTAAATATTGGTGGAATATGCTTATGTGAAAGGCAATGAATATTATTGGTAAAAGGGACAGTCTATTTCTATGGGAGATCCCCCATAATATTTAGTAACCTTACCCTTGGACATAGACTCCTTCTTCAGTCATAAAATAAGACATTATTGAGCTCTTAACTTTGTAATTGTAGTTTTTAGGAGTAGGGAAAAAGACAAAAAGAAAACATCCTTGCCTTCATGGACTTAAATTATAGGTAGAGTGTAGAGACAAATAAAAAACTAAGTAAATTATTTATTAGGTTAAATCAGAGTTATCAACTTTGGCACAGTTGATATCTTTGACCAGTAATTTTTTACTTTTGTTGTGAGGTGTTGTCTTGTTTACTGTATGGTATTTAGTAGCACCCTGGACTTAAACATACCTGATGCCAAGACCCCTGTTCCAGTAGTCGTGATAGTCAAAAATATTTTCAGATATATCTAAATGTCCCTGAGTTTAAAGTTGGAGGGAAATAGCCCTTGGTTCAGGACTATTGTATTAGATAGCAATAGTGCTGTGGAAGAAAACAAATGAAAACAACTAAATTGGATTGTATGCTCGGTGGGCCAATTGAGATTTTAAATAATCCCTCCCAAACCCTCAGTAATTGCCATATTCATGGAGAGTGCAAGAACCCAGAGGTGTCTTCGGAGGCAACAGCCCCCAACTGTAGGTCTTTTGCCATTCATGTCAAAACTTACTCAGCATCATCTGTCTCCTGCTGTTGAGGTGGAGACGGATGTTCCAGGGCTCTTTAAACATCCAGGTTATGATTGAATGCACTTCCAAAAAATGCCTTCAGAGCTGAGGTTGGCAGTTTCACAGAAATCTGCTCAAGAGTATTGGTCAAGCCCGAGCCTTTGTGTCCCACAACCAATCATGTGCCATCTCTCTAGGGTGCAGGGTTTCTTTGCACCATGAATATACTTAATCATGGGCACTTCATCAATGCCATCCAAAAACTGTGTTGTTTTCAGCAGTCTCCATGAATTATCTTATTTAAATTCCTAATAATGTTAGGGTCTCACTATTATATTTTTCTCTGGTATTAGTTTCCTGTGGCTGCCATAACAAATTACCATAAACCTGGTGGGGTAAAACAAGGGAAATTTATTCTCATAGTTTTGGGGTCCACAAATTTGAAATCAATTTTTCAGTAGGGCTATGCTCACTCTGAAGGTTCAACAGGCAAATCCATTCATTGCTTTTGTTATTTTTTGTTTGTTTGTTTTGTAGTTTTTGGTAGTTCAAGGCCTTTCTGTTTGTTCCCTGGCTAGGGCCTCAGACCTCTCTATGTGTCTCATTTGCATTTTCATCTCTCTTACAAGGAGACTTGTGTTGCAGCCTGTCAAGGCCTGGCAGGTCTACTCTACTTTCAGAGAGATGGAACAAAATGTGCAGAGCCATGGGGATGCTTGATATGCCTTCATTCATGGGTGGGTGAGCCATGCACACTGCAGGTTCTGTGTCTCCCCGCATGTCTCTGCAAATCTGTGCATGTCACCTGTCCACTCTGCATGGCATGCAGTGTGGCCCTTGCTCCCCAGCATGGCACACAGTAGGGAGCCTCTACTGCTTTAAGTACTAGAGGCAAACGAAGCCGGCTTCCAGCAAGAAAATTGTTTAACATAGCATAATTGTGTTCTTGCAAACCCACTTCATGTTAAAGAGACAGGTTATTGAACCCAGTCTCAAGGCTATGAGAGCACTACTTATCACGTCCATTAAGGATTATGAGAACAATGCTTTTTTTAGTTACCTGGGTGAGGAAAGCTAGACTGCCTCCACTTACCACACAAAACTTGTGATGGCATTTAGGGCCCACCTGGAGAATTCCAGACAATTTCCTCATCTAAGATTCTTAGTTATATCACATCTGCTAAATTATCAGGTAATATCAACTCTTTCCCTAAATAATGTAACAGTGTAAGTCCCTGTGATTATAACTTCATGCCTTTGGATAGCCGTTACCATGCTCACTAAGGCTGTACTTCTTACCATGCTCACTAAGGTTGTTTCTTAGAATGTGTTTACCAGATCCATTTCGATAAGGAAACAAACTTGCCACTGTTTGTTTGGGTTTTTTTTGGAGTCTATTAACAGCCATCCTCAAGAATATAACTAAATCATGCTTACACATTACAGAAGGAAAAAAATGCAAACAGGTAAAATGCATGAACTTAAATAGAATAATCCTTAACAATACATTGAGAAAATAAATTGCAGATATTTAGTAAATCATTAGTTTAGATATTGATTTTCCCCAAATTGACCCCTGCAAGTCAATGCAATCTCAATAAACTTAGCAACTTTTTTTCTTCTTTTTTTTCTGACAAACTGATCTAAAATTTGCTTGGTGATGCGAAGGGCAAAAAGCAGTATAATCTGAAAAACAAAAAAGTTGGAGGATACACTATATTATTTCAAAGCTTACTGTAAAATTACAGTAGACAAGAGATTTTGGTATTGGTGTAAATATAACAAATAGACAAATAGAATAGATTATCTAAATAGACTCTTATTGATGTTTTCAATTGAACTTCAACAAAGGTGTGAAAATAATTCAATGTTAAAAGCAAAACCTTTTCAACAAGCAGTGATAGAAATGCTAGATATATGTCAGGGAGACAGAATAAACTTCAAAACCAACCTTAGTTCATAGACAAAAATTAATTCAGGATTCACTATATATTCCTAAAAAAATAATGTGAAAATATTGAGCAGTAAAAATGTTGAGCTATTAACAGAAATAGGTAACAGAATATTTGGGGAACCTTGAGATCAGGGAGATTTTCTAGAACAACAACAAAAATTATTAGAGTAAAATAGAAATAAATGATATATTTGAGTTTGGTAAAACTAAAACATGTTAATAATATAAACTATGTAGGAGAATACCTTTGTCATGGCAGCCTGTTGACTTTGCATATATGCATACAAGCCTCCTGGGCAACATTTAACTGCAACTAACTTAAGTCTGGTCAGAATGCCCTATATCCCTCCAGAATAATGAAAGTGTGGTTATTTATTGCTTCTCAATTGTCCTGAGAGGCTGATGTCGGACAGTTTCTTCTCATTGCCTCTGAGTTCTGATGATGAGACATTCTGCCTTATGTCCCTTGGGATATACCTGCAGATTATAGAACTGTTTAGTTGATCCCAGACTCACCTCAGCAACAGGTTACCCATAATTCTTAATACAATTATTCAGACCCTTTTATTTTGGGAGAAGGGACCCAAGGAGGAGGCACCTTTGATTTTCTTGATGATGCTATCTATGTAAGGAATATAATGCCTATATCCAGAATAATTTTTGAAAGGTTAGCTATCTATTGATTATCTGTTTATCTATCATCTATTTATCTAATGAAAGCCTAAGAATTACTTTTCAAAGATGTTATTTATTTATTTTTAGAAAGGGGAAGGGAGGGAGAGAGGAAAAGAAACATCAATGTGTGGTTACCTCTTGAGCAGCCCCTACTGGGGACCTGGCCTACAACCCAGGCATGTGCCCTGACTGGGAATTGAACCAGCCACCCTTTGGTTTGAAGGCCAGCACTCAATCCACTGAGCCACACCAGCCAGGGCAGGTCTAAGGATTATTTTAAAATATTTAAGTCATATAATTGATAACAATATCCACTTATTGCTAAATTATAAATCAATTCTGTCATGAAGAAGTTTAAATAATCAATGCATTAGATGCCACCATTATTACATAAAGGTTTAGGGCATTAGATGCACATTTGAACTTGCAACAGAGTACAATTTCTATATTGTTAATTACTTAATATTTCGCTTTTTAATATAAAGCCTTTGTTTTTCATCCACACAAAAGCATTTCAGAAGATTAATTAGGCTTTCATTAATATATACTTAAGTATTTTATCTCTACATTGCCTGAAAGCAATTGCAAATTTCATCTTGCCCATGTTGCTAATTTGATGTCCAGCAAATAGACTTGCTCGTGGAAAATTTTTAAATTAACCTTATGATATATTAGCTGTAGTTTATTTGCCTTCCAATTTATCTTAGTTGTTAATAATGCAAGTCAAGCCAGATGAGTGATAACCTGTCAGAAGACACTGCTTTGGAAAACCATATTCACATTAAAACTAACTGCTCAGAGTTACTATATAGAACATTTCTCTTTATAATTAAGAAGACAAACAGGGCAAAGAATATGCTGTTTCATCAAGTTTTGCATGTGAATCATTCCCAAAGTGAACTTTTAAAAAGAGCCCCATGAATTTTATCAGAAAAAAATAAAATATAAAACATCATGGTACTTTAACTTAGCTAAGTAAGCAAATAAATATCAGATATGAAAAATGATGTTATTTAATTATACATACTGTAAAGTTTATAAACCAATATGTGAGTCTGCTATATGACTCTATAATATATATTGGATTTTTGACAGTTTTCTTGAAGACCAGTTTCTCTGAGACAACCCAGAGGTAACATCAACTCAGAGCATGTCTTAGTCTTCACCAAATTACTAGCACCTAGACTAGATCCTTGCACATAGAAAACGATCAGTAAAATTTTGCTTAAGTAAAATTGCTATAGGAGAGCAATTAGATCTTTCAAGTGAGCTTGTTTAAGGCTTTATTCTTTATTATTCTAAGTCACTCATTTCTGGTCAGAGAAATTATCTGTGTCCTGGAGAGGTTATGTGAGTAGAGAAAAGAAACATGAAATAATGTCTGAATAATTTGGCTCTGCCATAGGAACAACTGAAATAAGAAAGATGTAAAGTGCAGTATCTTAATCCACGAAAGACTGCTGACTCTGGAGAAGATGACACAAAGATACAATGCTGGCCACTCTTTTGTTAAAGCCACGCTGCTAAAACTAAGTACAGATTCTACTTTGGAGCCTTTTTTTAACCATAAAATTAGAATTTTGTTGCCAAAATTACAGAAAGTGGATGGATTTATTGTTTGTTCAATCTGAACAGCTTCTCAGTTCAGGAGGGATAATTCAAAGAAGAATAATAGAGAATTTTTTTATTTATGAAGTTACTTTGGATGTTTTCTTAGAAAAAAAACAAGGCAAAAATAATAGTGCATGTCTTGATTAAGTAGGACAACGAACAAATGTAATGAACTCTGGTATAATAGGGATCTCATATTCTAAGCATAAATACAATGGGTAGCATCAATAAATTATTCGATATAGTCTTGCCCTTTGTCACTAATTTGTCTGAAATATTTGAGTTTTCAAAGTTATCTCCATGTAAAAACAGGAATAAACTGAATGCAGAATTGAAATAAATATATGTTCAGATGTCAGCAATCACACCTTTTTGCTTAGATTTTCAGTTTCACTCTTCCTGTTATACCCAATAAATTCATTAACATTTTTTTCTGTTTCAAAGAACATGTGTGAATGACCCATGGACATGAACAACAGTGTGAGGATTGAATGTGGGAGCAGGAAGTGGGTTGGGTGGAGGAGGGTAAAGAGGGAAAAACGGGACAATTGTAATAGAATAACAAAACATTTTTTAAAAGGAAAAAATTTAGTTCTATTTTCCTTAATTTGGCTTTTCAAGTTGTTTTTTTATGCCCCTAGTATATGCTGCTTGAGAGTCAGAACTTAAAATTGGCAGTTGGTCCTCCAAATCTTTAATAAGACAGCTTGGTAAATACATTGAATTTTTCTAAAAGTAAAATTTTTAATTGATCATATTCATTTATTTTAGTCCTCAGAACACTTTGGAGCTTCTTTTTTGAATGTAGAATGTGAGTTTCCTAACCTTGTGGTCTCCTACTATTTGCTTCCTGAGTATTTTGTGTGAGACAGGCTCTTCATGAAATTTTTTTTCATTGACAGTTGAAGAATAATATGAAGTGATTTTCATGCCATGCAAATAAGTGACTGTTAAAAATGACATGTTTCTGGCAAAGCATGTGAATGTTTAAATTACCTTTATGTAACTGAAAATATGATATTCGACATTCATGCATTCAAAGTGTTTGCCTTTCCCAATAGCTACGAAGTGGGAATGTAGACTCTAGCTGTTTAAGTGGGAAGAGAAGCTAAGCGCTGCAGAGAGCAGATTTCAAAAGACAAGATTTATACTTACATTACTAAAACTTTGAATATTTATGTTGTACATATTTAGCTGTTTACAAAGTATTGGCGTTAGGAAGGGAATGTCCCAGACAGAAGTAAGCCAATCTTAGAATCGTGATATTAAGTAGCATAATGACAGACACAAAGGCATTCCCCGCAGCTGCTCCGCGTACAACAGGGAAAGCAGCACGAGAGGAAGGAGCAGACTACAAACAGACTGGTTCTGCCACCTCCTCAGTATTATGCTCCATATCACATTTTGAGGTCCTTAGATAATATCCCACTGCTCCTTAGTCCTGTTTTAATTACCCTTCCTATTTCTATTGTTAAGTGATTTGTTACGATGAGTGGAAGACACCTTTTCTTGGCCTTTTGACAGAAAGGATTGGACTATTTAACCAGAACTAATGAATACCTCCCATTTCCTCCATGAAAAAAGTAATAAATGTTACTATGTAGTTTCCTGGATTGCATATGTAATTAACAGCCAGAAATACCCTGGGAATAATAATAATAATATCTCCTTTGTTAACTCCAAAGCATAATACAAATGTGTAGAAATATAAGCTGAATTTATTCTTTTTCTTTCTCAGCTGGAAAATGCTTATAAATGCTGTATTATTGTAACTTTCCAATAAAATGATTTATTCACTTTTCAGTTTTAATCACTTGACCAAATGAATCTGATTTTACATCAGACAATACAATGCCAGTCACATGGCACACAACATAATAAAGTAAAACTCACCAGCAGTTATATTCTATAAGCATTAATGACACATTTCAGAGTATGAGGGTGTTGGTACATTATATTCCTTTTGCCTGGTGATGTGATATATCATTGCCACATTTATGGCTCCTTTCTGTGCACTAAATACACCCCAAACCAACACTTGTACACATTCTAAAAGTAATGCAAGCAGCCATACTGAATTTCCATCTGTTGGCCATTAATAGGAGATTCATGTCTACAATAGAGTACTTCAGATATTAATATCTGTTAAAATTAATGTTACATATTAATAACTTTGCTATAATTTATAACACTGATACAAGGACATCCATTATATTTAAACTGTTATGAAACTTTCAGTAACATTTTCTTTCCTATGGATATGTATCTCTTTCCTTGAATATAATTCTCTATCAAGTTTCAAAATTGATAAAATTTTATAAAATTTGTCTAAGACAAGGATTTTAGCCTACTTACTAAATGCAAAATTATACTTCCCACATTTTCTGATTTGTCTTAAGATAAGTTAGGGTTTTAGATGCAGAATATTATTATTTGATTCATATATTTTATATAATATGACCTCTGTCCTTAACTGGTTTGAGTTATTCCAATCAACTATTTTATACCCTATTTTTCTCATTCTCTTTCATAATCTTTACTTTCTGTTTGAGTCAGGCAAGTGAATGATATATTTTCTGAACCTATGTACATTTTAAAACATCTTTTTCTTATGTAAATATTACAATTATTTGGTCTTACATTTTGAAAAATTGAATACAGCAGAACAAAAGTCCTGGTATAAAGCCTGAAGTCCTGGCTGTAATCCTTACCTCCATCACTTACTTCATAGGTTCTATCCTTAGATAAGAATTCTAATTGCTCTGTGACTAAATTTCCTCACTTCTTAAAGAGATAACACTGTTTGGTGTAAATAAACTGTGCCAGATACTTAGTATATCTCCAATAAACAGTTCTCATTGCTAACCCCAGTACTTGACAATATGCTAACTTCTGGCATTTATTGCTGAAGAGAAACAGAATTATAAGGCAAGTCTGAATTTCATTACATAATGGGTTCTATTTTCCCCCAATTTGATATATGAAAGTTTTACTTTATCTTAAAGTTTTAAAAGACAATTACATTTGTGGTCTTGCGTCATTGCCTCTATCTTGAATATGTTGAGCTCTTTTGAACTACTTTCTCAGATTATCTTTCAATTGAGAAAATAGCTTGAACCAGTTTCCTGTAATAGCCTGAGAGATGACACTTGTTCACAGTATTTCTTTACCTGATTATTAATCAGATCTCCTGCCAGAGCTACAGTAACAGCAGCAAGAAGCCAGGTAAAAGCCGAAGATTCTAGCCAACTCCCTGTGATGAATGCAGTTCTGGTGTCTTGCAATAACATTGTTCACAGCGTATATTCCTGGTCCTCTGACATAGACTAGAGTCCAAAGGTCTTGATTCTGTTATCATATGCTGCTACTCCAGTGGTTATTTCACTTCTCTCAACAAAGATGCAATTGGCTAACCTCAGCCTAACCCTGCTTCCACTTTCTGTCTATTTCCAATAATGTGTAGCCTATTATACCATGCGTAAAATAAAGAGGTGGATTCCTAGGAAAATAGATTTCACACAGTAGAGGAATAGCTCCAGTCTCTCATTGATACAAAACTTGCATTTATGAGCCACGTGCTCAAAAAGTGATTTCAGAATCACACTCTTTTATTTTTATTTATTTTTATTTTTTAATAAGAGCACAGAATAAGATGGATCTTCTTAACAGATTTAAAAGTATAAAATAAAGTATCATTATCTATAAGCACAATGTTTTACATCATATCTAGAATGTATGCATCTTGTATAACTGACATTTTATACACATTAATTAGCAATTCTTCATTTCCCCCACCCTCTTGCTCCTGGCAACTACCATCCTATTCTTTGCTTTTATGAATTTGGCTATTTTATATACCACATATAAGTGAAATCATGCAGTATTGACTTATTTTACTTAGAATAATATGCTCAAGGTTCATTCATACTATCACAAATGACAAGATTTGTTTCTTTTATTAGAATGAAAAATATTTCATTATGTGTATATATTCCATTTAATCTATCCATTCATCCACTGATGGACAATTAGATTGTTTTCACATCTTGGCTATTGTGAGCAGCACTTAAATGAACACAGGGATGCAAATACCTCTTTGCGATACGAATTTCAATTATTTTGGATAGATATCAAGGAATGGAATTTCTGGTTCACATGGTAGTTCTGTTTTTAATTTTGGGGGGACCTTCCATACTACTTTTCATAGTGGCTTCACCCCATTCTACAATCTCACCAAGAGTATACAAGGGTGTCTATTTGTCTTTTAATTTTTATCTATTTTTATTTTTGCTTTAATTTTTATATTTTCACAAATTTACCTAAGAAATGCTTATTGAATTATTCCATTGTTTGTTTCAACACCTCATTTTTTCAACACTTTATTTTATTTATTTTCTATTGTTCTTTCTTTTCCAAAACACCCTTTTCTCATGGATGTGATATATTTTCATTCACTGAGATTTTGGAATTGTTTTCACCTTATAGTCATTCTTCTGGCTCTTTTTTATCAGTTTGTTTATATTTCTTCTTAGACACTTTCCTCAGATACCTGGTTATGCTTGCTTGTGTACCTAGAAGTGAAGGCAACATAAGACACTGATGGAAATCTCTGGTCATGTCTGAGAAGTTATCACCTCTGGCCATCAATGTGGAATAATATGGATGGGCTATTTCACTTGAGAATTCCTTATCGGTAGGTACAAGATGTTTCTCTTGAGTGTTCAGATTTATAAAGAAGGCTCTTTCAGTCCTTAGTTTGAAAGGAATAAACCTTGCTGCCTTAGAGTAAAACCCGGAAGAGGTATGGTGGTTGTAGAACCTGTTTCACATAATCCCAGGTTTCACTATAATACTTAACCTCAACTGGGTCTGAATTTTCTAAATATCACACACTGGGTTTCATTCTCTCAAGAGAATAATTCTCTAGTCTACTGTTGCCCACATTAAATGGGTAATTGCTTCATAAAAACTTTCTGATGTCTGCTTTTGCCAAATATTCCTGAATGTTTTGACGTTTTCTACTATAAGTCCTGTTATTATTCAGCTTCTCTCACTCAAGACTTAGATAAGACACAGAACTCTCAATTAAATTTGAAAGCAGTTATTCTAAAAGAAGTGCTCATTGTTGTTCATTGCTTTCCTGAGATTAAAATTTAACTGGACACCCCTGTATTTACATTTGCTAATTATAACAACCCTGTTTAAAATATGACCTTTGCCTTGGCTGATGTGGTTCAGTGGATTGAGCACCAGCCTGCAAACCTAATGATCACTGGATTGATTCCCAGTCAGGGCACATGCTTAGATCCAGTTGGGAGAGGCCACCAATTGATGTTTTTCTCATACATAGATGCTTTTCTCCCTCTCTTTCACCATCCCATCTCCTCCTTTTAAAAATAAATAAATAAATAGAATCTTTAAAAAATAGAATAAAATATGACCTCTTTGGGTTCACTCAGCTACCTTTCATTAAAAATATCCAAAATACGCAGCTATAATTATTTCCTATCTTCTCTTTGTACTTATGCTGCTTTTATACCTTAAAAAATCATTTTACTATCATTTTAGTGTGGCTTGAAGAGGAAGCTGAGCTTCTTATTTTGTTTTTACTACTTAATCAAAGGCAGTTGTTTTCAATGCAAATTCAATATTCCTTCATAGTTACTAAAAGAGAAGCCAGTTGTCTTGATTTAACTATGCTTTAACTAACTATACATTAACCGCCAACATATACATAAATTTGCTCTTAAATTGATGTCATCAGTGGGATTACAATATGAAATGCTTGCCAAGTTCAATCTACAATCCTACCCATAAAATGACATATGGGAGAAAAGTTTGAAATTTCTCTGGGAGTGAAATAGTACAGTGGAAGGAGATCCTAAAGATCATCTGTCTTCTGTTTTCTGATAGCTGTTTACCGGACTCTCATTTCCTTCACAAGTTTCAACTTTTCACAGGCATGCAACTTTTAAAATAAACTTTAAAAACAGCATAAAGTACAACATAAAAGTTGGGATTCTTTCTAGGTATTCTAAGAATATGTTGAAATGTAAAGTAACCAAATTGTATGTATAACCTAATCTCTTGACTTACGTTACACTGACACTCATTCTTTCCTCTTGAGACACGGTTTGAAATCAAGCATAAAGTACTTATTTATGAATGACACAATGCACGTAAGTGCTTATTCTCTATCCTGGGACAGCTTCAGTGAATTAGGATGGTTGAGGAAAGTTTAAGTTATATTAACAGTGCCAATCAGTTGTGTGAAATTGTCCTGAGAAGCATTTCTATTACCCTAATATCATCTTTTATACTATTATGAGAAGTTATCTCTTTTAAGGAACTCTCTGGAATATTGTTTATGTTCCAGTGACATTTAGATTTAAATCTTAAGGGTGATATTTAGCTTCTATCATGTGAACTTTTTATCTGTAGTTTAGTGTAGTGTGCTTGTGCTTTGTGTGTGTTTGTGTAAAGCAGGATCCTGATGTGTTTCTGTGTCATTTCTGACAGTTAACATTATTACACTCTGACAATTGGCTTTGTGTTACCATCTGTCACTCAGGCGAGAGTCTGTCAATTAGACTTCTACAACACTATCTGTCGACCCAGAAAGTTACCAGGAAGATAACTTGAAAGCTATCGTCAGGAGGAAATTGAACTAGGTATTGAGTTCTTTGGAAGTACATTTATTTCACAGCATCTGAGTGTCAAGTAGTGATGAATGCCCTATTTAACTAGGTGAGAAAGTGAGATTTGTTTCTTTAAAGAAACTTCTGTAAAGTAGGCTATGCTGTTTCAGCATTGTCAGTTTATTTATAAAATGTTTTTTTTAAATCCATTCATTTATTTATATACAATTTTAAAGTATATGAAGGAAAAACATCATCATAATTTAAAAACCTTAGGTTAAGGAAAAGACTCATCTAAATATTTAGGAAATGACTTATACAAAAATGTCTTGTATTCCATTTGTCCTACTATAATCTAACCCATGTCCCTCCTATAGTCTAGGAGATTAATCTATTGAGAGTAAATATTCTTTCTAAAATATCTCCTTGTATCATGACCAGATGGGTTTTTAAAGTTCATTTTAAAATAAGAGTATCTTTGAACTTTTCAAGAGCAGCATCTTACCTACTCAAAGAATAGATTTCTGAAACTCAAACACCCTAGAGTACAGTTATGCAGGTATAAGTGAAAAAGACTCCTCGGTTGCCCTTTGTTTTGTTTATGTGAATATACACTCTAACTATATATTACAGAACTCAAAAATGATTTTTAGTCCTATAATCTCATCAACAAACATATTTTTACCTTCCCAACAGTAAACAAAATAAATTGATTCATATATAACTGTACATTTCTATTTATATATATTAACCAATGTGTGTGTGTGTGTGTGTATAATATATACATACTCATTAGTGTATATTCAGTTCCTTTTTTAAACTACTAACAATTACTCTCTTTATTTTTATTTTTTTCTATTGTTGTTCAAGTACAATTGCTTCCATTTTCACCCCACCTTGGCCTCCCACCCCACCCATCCCCACTTCTCACCCTTGAACCTATGCTCTTTGGTTTTGTCCACGTGTCCTTCATACATGTTCCTTGATGGATGCTTATATACAGTTCTTGTTAAATAGGTTCTATTATCTTTTTAAAGTAATTTAATCAATTTTGATGTTTCCATTTTTTGATAAACTATTATACTGCAGATGAATACATCTATGTGTATGTATACACGTGTATCTACAGACACTTCTAGGCATGCGTATATGATTATGTGTATATGTGTATAAAATACACGAATACCTATATATGTATTCACTTGCAGCATAAATTAGAAAAAATAGAAAATTATGAGAATAGATTACATTAATTTAAATGGAGAACAAAGTCCATTTAGCATGAGAACTGTACGTATACTAGTTAATAATAAAGGCAAAGCTTTGAATTCAAATAATGGCTCCAATCCACTACATGTTAGCAGTGCTGTGCAAGATTTTTTAACATCTCTCAGTTCTGGGTCCCTAATCTATAAAATTAGAATGAGAATATCTAATTGAGTATTCTATCAAGTAATAAATATGATATGCCTAACCAGAAAAATGATACATGGGATGAATTCAGTCAATGTTAGCTAAAAATCAGTAAAACAGTTTTACAGAGCTTAGCTACCTGTAAAGGTATAAATGTAACTGAACCCCTAAAATCCTTGATGAAGAGAAATGTAATTATTTCAATGTCTTATAGTAACTGAGTTACAGAAACAAGTGTAATGAATTCTTTAAAACTTCTCTCTATTTTTTAAATATTTTTGTTGTTGTTGTCCTGGGTCTTCAAAGTTATTTAAATTCTTGGTATCAGTTGTTCACATCACTGCTCTGGTATGATTTAGCATACCTCCTAGATAACTGACTACGTCTACACTTTGTTTATTACCAAATACCTGTAAAAGCAGTGTTTGTAACCATAAAAGGCCATATGATGCTCATGTCAGGTTATGTCTTTGAGGAGTATGAGGATTTTGATAATTTCCAACTTTGAGCCTTCCAAAATCTGACACCATTACTACCAACCCAAATGTTTTTCCCATGAAAAATCTTCTGAGATCAGTAAGGCAAACTCTCCTGCAGTTATACTTGATGTCCTTCACTAAGAATGTTTCCTTCAAAAATTTAAAAGTCAATTGTAGTATTTTAGGCTCATATTTTAGAGGGCTCATTTATGTCAAACCTTTCAACTTGGGGGACTCCTCTGTATGTCTACTCTTTTTTGTCATCAGGGGAAATATTTACACTTTTCCATACAAAGCCACATGAAGAAGTACTTCAAAAAGATAAACAAGAGGAATTGTTGCCTCGTATATCAGCTTAAGATTCTCTCCAATATTATAACATGTATAATTTAATTCAGAATATTTCTGTGTTGTCTGAATTTCTTTCAATACAACATTCCTCCACCTCCCTGCTCCCTTTTATTTACCAATTAGTAAAGCAATTTTAAAACATATCTTGCATGACAAACAGATACATTTTAACTTAAAAAAAGAAACAGACCATATGATCTCACCTATGAGTGGAACCTAATTCACAAAATAAACTGGCAAAGAAAATATAACCAGAGACATTGAAATCGACAACAAACTAACAGTAAGCAGAGGTGAGGGGAGAGGGAAATAATGTGTGAAAGAAAGGAAGGGGATGTAAATGAACATGTATGAGGGACCCATGGATGGAGCCAATGGGGGGGGTTGAGGGTGGGAGGTGGGCATGGGCAGGGAGGGGGAAAGTGGTGGTGGAAAAATGGAGACAACTGTAATTGAACATCAATTTAAAAAAGGAAAAAAAAGAAACAGGAATGTTTAGGGCCAAGATGTATGTATACTACTATTGTGGTTGTCATGTCACCATCAGAGCAAATGATTCTCTATACCCTTTCTTGTCTTCATTGTTTGGGATTGGGGAAATAAACTAACAAAGTTTTGATTTTGACAGACAAATAGAGAACAAATAAACTCATGTGATCTGGAAGAGAATAATGAAATAACATGCTGTAATGGGTAAGTGATGGTCAAGCATTAATTTCTGGACCTAATTCCTCAGCAGCTGGGCAACTCCTTTAAACATACACCTGCTGAATTCCAAAAATTAATTATATTTGGCAAATCAAAAACTTGAAGATTTGGAAGCTACCAGAAATAAAAAAAATCATGAGATACCTTGAATTAGACAGGTGAAAAAAATAAACCATTTTCATGTGCATATGGTGAGAACAGGAAATATGGACATCAAAATAAAAGCTTCCTGATATCCATTATGACATATGTAATGATGGTTCTCCACTAATTGTTTGCTTTATCATGCATTTTATATATGTTGAAACTGTTTAGTTTCTACAGCTTTTATGTTCCCCCTCATCTCTTTCCCTCTCTTTCTCTCATTGTGTAAGGGAAGAACACAAATCTTGATAGCCAAGAATTGATGTGGTGAGACATAATGAATAATAGAAGGACAATATTGGAGTGACATCAGTAAGAAAACAAAAGAGGTGGTTCCTGCTAAAGTTACTTACTGCGATCTAAAAAATAAAGATCTTTGCTTTAGACTCAAGGCTATGGGTCCTCTACCAGAGGTTAATTTGTAAGCTTACCCTAAAAGTAAAATCTTAGGCCCTTCATACTTATTGACAATTTTGACAATCAGAGTGGAATTCTGTTGTGGGCTAGATTCAGTGATGTGAAAAGAGTCCCTGAAATCCAGCAGTGCTCGCCCTCATCCAAGTGGTCATGGAGGTAATGGGAGTAACAAGTATTCTTCATTGTATTACTTGTTAGTGAGTGTTTAAAGGATGAGCAGCTGGAAAAGAATGAACAAGCTGTCCAGATAGTACTGGGGTTATTGCTTACTTTCCTTTAAAGAAACAAAGGAAGAGCTATGGTCATAACAATGGGACAAAACAGGTCCCATCCCTTCTGAGAGGCAGTTTGGCTGTGTGTATATGGAACCAAACATCTACAAACCAATAGGCAAAATACCTGTGAGCACCACTGGACATCTTCCCCGTAGTCAATCCCATAACCATCACTCAGTCATTTTGTAATGTGAATGAATGCCACCTGCTGGTGGTGTGTCATGCTGGAGGCACTGTCAACCTGTTACTCCAAATGATGTTAAGTCACTTGAGGAGGTCAAAACTCACAAAAACTGTTTTCTTTCCAAGGACACTCTGTGCACTTCAGGAACTGTGCTTCTCATATCAAAGCCAAGCACAATTTTCAATGTGCTGACCTGCCCAAAACATAGTGACTGCTACCATAGAAATACCACAAAAAAATATTCAAATATATAATGATATTCCATTAAAGATCATGTAGTCACAGATATTGGCAGAAATTTCTCCAAAATGAAGTTACCCTTGTTTACTCAGGTAATCTTACTAGAGCATTAAATGACTCATTATCTCTAAAGTGAGAATGAACCAATTAGAAAAGCTGAAGTGACCAATAAAACCACATCAGCCATAGAAGGCATATGGGTCAGCCTTTGTTCCTTGGCGAAGATTGCAATGAATGATAGAACTGGCCTGCACATCCAGCTTTAGGGTCATGGCGGTGACTGTGCAAGAGCTAATGCAATTAATGCATCAGGTCAAGTGGAAAGATCAATTGAAAAATATAAAAAAGAATGCCCTGATGGCTTTCTTTAGTTGATCAGGTCCGGAACCCTAGGGATATATTTGAGTTCAGTACTGCAGGGTGGTCTCTACTTACTGCTTGGAGTCCTGTTAATAATCTTAATTAAATGATGTATGAGAGACAGTGAATAGATTTGGCACAGACTCTATTAGTTAGATTAATCAGAGTAATTGCCAGAGTGGAGTACTTACAGGAAAATTAAACTGAAACCAAGATGTGTCTGTGACTGTGGGGAGTATATTGTTGGAAGACAATTCTTTTGGGGTTTCTCATATTCCTGTCTGTCTTATGAAAGGAACACACATGTCTGCTTTTATTCAGGACTATTTTTTTAAAGAATGTTTCACTAGAAAGCAATTTAAAGAATGCAATCCACTAGCAAGAAAAGGGTGGATTTGCTTACAAAGAGACTTGTAATATAGAGATAGTAACTTTCCGGAAAGTAAAGGACAGACATTCTTATTGTCTAGTATGACAAAGACATTGTCCCTTGCAGAAGGCGTGCTTACTGAGTATTATAAGAAACTTGGGTTCTTATGTTCAGAGTTCTTTTCCTATAACACAGCCCATTGCCTGTAGAGGAGCCCATGTGGGCCACTGTGTTGAAGTTGTGACACTGGGCACATACAGGGACTAACATGATACACTGATGCCATTGTGCTTGCTGCACTGAGACTAATGCAGCCCTTTGTCTTTGATCTAAGGTTTCAGTTCTTTTATCAGCTTCCATAAACCATGGCAGGATAAAAGGTAAGTTTGCAAGTAGACTAGCATTTCAGCTCTTTCACAGTCCTCGACACTATTCCGTATCAGATGGAAAAACTATTCTTCCTCATGAAATATTTTATGACAGATAGCTTTTTCAAGTTAAATATTTTCTATTTTATCTAAAAATGTTTAATGAAATAGAATTCATCATATACCCCTTGACATGTTTCTGTTATTTCCATTAGTGAAGTGATTTTAATAGTAGACACATTTTTAATACTAAATCATTCTTGCATTCCTAGGATAAGCCCTATTTGATCACAGAATATAACTTTGTAAGTTCATTGTTGATTTCATTTAGTTAATATGTTAATTAAGAACTTTGCTTCTATTTTCTTGTGCAAAACTTGCATCATTTAAATATTGTCTCTTTTGGTGGGAGATGCCTGTGGAATCTGAATTTACATTCAAAATTGTGAACCAAAGGCAATAATATTACATTCTTAGGGGAATGGTAGAAACAAGTGCCACTATAAATAACTAGACAGGCGCAGAAATAAGGACATCTATTATATCCTTATTTCCCTAAATTGGTTATTCTTTGAATGTGTGCAAATTACATAATTTAACCTTGAATTTACTATTCAACTTATTGCCTCTTACCTGGAAAAAACTTTCATGTCCTGGAATTTGGTATGCAATTATGTTTTCTGGCAAATATTTTCCTTCTACATCACTTGTATTAGTCAGCAGTCTCCAGAGAAACAGAACCAATAATAGAATATATACATATAAAATTTTAAAATAGGCTTAATTGATTATGCAAGATGAGAAGTCACATGACCAACAGTTGGCAAGCTGAAGACCCTGAACAACTAACTGGTAGTGTAGTTTCTGTTCTTGTCCGAAGGCCTGAGAAGCAGAAGTGATGGTGTAAGTTCCGATGTGAGGGCAAAAGTCTGAGTTCCAATCTCATGCATTCAGGCAGATATGGAGTGAATTCTCTCCTTTCCATTATTTTGTTTCATTCTGGCCTTCCATGGACTGGATCTTACCCCACCACGCTGGGAAGAGCAATCTGCTCTCCTCATTCCACTCATTCAAATGCTAATCTCACCCAGAAGCTCCTTCACAGACAACCCAGACATAGTGTTGAGACAAACATATGGGCACCTTATGGCTCAGTCAAGTAGACACACAGAATTAACAATTGCATCTGTACACATAAAAAAAAAAAACAAGAATCAGTAGTATTTCATGTGATAGTGAAAGGTGGTGTACTTCCTTGGTCTTACCATGAAGACATGTCAACTGTCTTGGTTTCTCCCATATTTTAGTAATAAGTACATTTATTGTTTCAAGAAGAGTAAATATGCCCACAGAACGTGCTCTTGTTCCTCAGTTCCATGTATGTTGTATCAAAGTTAAACCAAAGAAAGAAAACCAGGAGGTAATATATATTAGGAGAGTTATTTTAAGAATTAGACTTACATGATCATGGGGCCTGGCAAGTTCAGAATCCATAGGGCTGCCTGTCAGGAAAGGCAGCCTGGAACTGTAAGGCCAAAGCTGGAGTTGCTGTCCACAGATAGACTTTCTTCTTCAGGGGGGCATCAGCTCTAGTTTTTTAGCTGATTGTATTAGATCCACCAGCATATCTAGAAAACCTCCCTTAACGTTAACTGACTGTGGATTTTAATCACACCTACAAAATAGCTTCACGGCAACACTAGGAATAGTGTTTGATTTAACAGCTGGGAACTATAGGTCATTTTGAAGTCGACACATCAAAATGACCATCATTCATGTGCTTAAAGAAAGAACATTTTATGTTATTTGGATGCAAACTTTATTCCATCTCTCTATATTTATGTAAAAACCTGATAGCCACTCATTTACCCTGAGACATTCATTTAAGTACAAATGTATTATTTTTACCAATTAGAACTTCCCTCTTTTGCCTAATGTTTTTCACATCATGTTTGTATTTGTCACATATAAATATTACTCTTTTAGGTATTTTGATATTTGCCTAGAATGTCATAATCTGGTCCTATATTATCAGCCTAGGAAATGAAAACAAAACATAACAAAATAAAACCAGAAATGAAAAAAATCCTAATATTCTGTTTGTGGTTGTCTTAAATGTGTCTCTCACAGCAATGTGTTTCTGGGTTTTCTTTTATCTAAAAATCTCAGGATTTTATTTACCAATGATCATTTTAATGTGTATAATACTCACATTTTTCAGAGCATACTTCAGGGATAAAAGCCCTCCCTGAGTCTGTGAGATTTTCATGTGTGAAACTAGGGCTCAACCCTATAACTTTAACTCCTGGTTTCCTCCAGGGCACCTTACTTTACACATACTGTAAAAACCACTTTTTGCAAAGGTTCATCTCATCCAGTTGCAATTATATTGTTTAAAAGTGAAGTGGAGGAGAATTGGCACAGGAGGGCAGATAGCTTGTCTGCACTGGTGGTTGTCAGATCCTTTCCAAGACAAGCAGACACATTATAATCAAGATATTGCCCCACTGCCCTTAGCTGACTGAGCTGCTTTTTGAAAAGAAAAGAGGTAATCAGTGATCCATGCAGGCAATGTGGGAACACAAAAGGGTATAACAAGAAAGCTGTTTCTTACCCCTTGTCATAGTTGCGGCACCTGGCTCTCTCCCTCTCTGCGATCCTTTATATTTCTAAAGGACTAAAACACCTGATGGAATCACAAGCTCATATTTTATTTTCTTACATTATGAATAAAATCAAGAGTAAATCTTTTAACTGTACAGGCTAGAAAAATGAAAACTTTTGTCTGTTATTTTACAGGTTTATGTTTCTAGGACTATGAGCTATGATATTTACAGACATGTTAAAATATCACATGTTGGAGTGACAAGATTGATTTCAAAGTTGTATTTTTACTTTGCTCCACTGTGGAATAGTGCATGCTTATTGAAACACACAGAGAATAAATCAAACAAAATCAAACAAATCAAACAAAAGCTTTAATATTCTAAGTTTCCATTAAAGAAATTCATTTACTTTCTTAGAAAAATAGAATTCATTTTTAGTGTGTATATACTGATATATTATTCATGGCTCTGCAGCATAATATTTATGAAGCCGATCATCCTCCCTAGATACCACCCACATACTTTTTCTTTCCCTCCTCTGCCCTCGACAACAGTTCTTTCTCAATTCTGCTTTTTGATTCTTACTATAGTTGCCTTCCACTTCCAAACATCTTAACTCTAGATGAGAGTACTCATCTCTTTAGTATTTTGTCATAGTTCAGAATAAATTTAGACCATTCCTTGTTAATTTATAAATGGCTGTTAAAATTAAAAGTTAGCAAGATTACCTGTAAATGGTTCAATCAAAATAATTTAAATGTAAGAATTTCTGAAATTAAAACTGTGAGAGGGTTAATGTGACCCTTGGAGATGCTCTCAATTACAGTGATATACCACCATATAATTCTGCATAGTCATAACTGTGAACCCTAAAAAATTATAATCAAGCAGATGGGCGAATGAGTCAGCCATATTGTACATGGAATATCACTGTTAACATTATTATAACAATGTTAATGCTAACATTTTAGTGATTGCATTCAATTTGAGATATGCTGTTTCACAGCTAGTGACATGTACTTGTGATTAGATAGATATTTTACAATGGCAGTAAATTAATTCATAAAGTAGGTGAGTAACAACACATACATTTACCAGTGGTATGCAAACTGGACAAAAATGTTTTTTTTGTTGTTGTTGAAACTATTTTCACTGAAGGAAAATATATTGAGATCCTTAATATGCGTCTGTGAATATAGGACAGACATGATATTTACTTAGCAGTTCCCAATAAAATCATCCATAAATTTTAATGAGTGTTAAATTTTAATAACTATCCAATTTTATTAAAATTTAATTATGTAAGTAATAGATGAATATGCTCTTCCTTATAACATATGCATATTTTAATAAAATTAAAATTGTTCCTAATTGTCATTCCAGGACCTAGTTACCTCTCTTTCACACATGAGATAATTGCTATTTTTTTTGCATCATGCTTGATTGAATTTTGAACTTTATATTAAATAAACATTCTATAAATGGGTAGTATTTTGTATAATTTTCTATGTTTTTTCAGATAAATAGTATCTTATTTTAATATTGTTCCAGAAATTATGTTTTTAACCAACTGTTTTTATTAGAATCTCCATATTAAAACATGTAAATTGAACATTCTTTTATATATACTTTGTATTAAATTGTAGGAATGCACCATATTTAATTTCAAATTAAGTCAATATATATTGATTTTTGGTGGGCATTTAGAATGCAACTTTTTAACGTTAAGGGATGCAATTAATCTCTGGGAAATCATGTATATAGTTGGAAATTTCTCAAAGTTAGACAATTGAGTTAGAAATTCTGGTCTACAGGTGGAAACATTCTTGGTTTTAAGTGATGGTACTGAGCTCCTGTGATATTGTGATTTATAAGAAGTTATTTGGCCTATCTCCTTTTTCATAATACACAGCTCCTAAAACTCTTATCATTTCCTAAGCAATTTTTTAATATTTGATTATTTTGTCTTCAATAGCTACAGTCCCTGACTATAGTTCCTTCCAGAGTGATAAAGGTGAAAGTATCTTTTATATTCATAACAAACTTGTTTTTAAAACTATACCTGAGTTGATGTTAATGAAGTGACTTTTGGAAAGCTCCTAAGGATTGGAACTTGCTGCCTGGGCAACTAATCATGTGACTACAGGTTAAAACCTTTAGCTCCAGCCCCAGCCTCTGGAGAGAAGAAAAATACTGGAGGTTCAGTTAATCACTAATGACCAATGACTTAATCAACTGTGCTTTTGTCGTGAAGATTCCATTAAAAACAAAAACAAAAATCTAGCCAAAGGGTTTCAGAGAGCTCCCAGAATGGTGAACAGGCGGAGGTGTTGGGAGGATGGTACATGTAGAGAGTACATAAAAGCTCTGCATCCTCTCCCACGTACCAAGTGCATCTCTGTTATCTGGTTGTTCCTGAGTTATCATTTTTGTAAAAAGTAGTAATCCTGTAAGTAAATTGTTCTTCTGCATTTTGTGAACCCTTCTAGCAATGATTGACCCTCATAAAGGGGTTCATGGGAACATCTGATTTAGAGCTGGTCACTCAGAAACTCACATGATAACCTGGACTTGTGATTCAGCCCTTAATCTGTAGAATCCAACACTATTTCCAGGTAGATACTGTCATAATTGAGTTAAATTGTAGGACAACCAACTGACGTCACAGAATTGCTTGCTGTGGTCACATATATCTGGGATATGGAAGTAGAGGGAAAAATACTATTTCTGAGTAGAAGCATTTTCCTTTTCCACTAATGATTACTTTGATATATACATTCATATTCCCCAAAATGATAAATCAAAATACCTTTTCCATGTAATGTTGCCAAATCATGTTTTTATTGCCTATATTTTATACACTTGATAAGTAATAGTTTTAAAAAATTATTTTTAACATTAAGAAATTTAATTCAATATCCCCTCCCTATGATGCTGATGAAAAATGATACTTCCCATGATAAATATCAAATCTCTTCTAAAAAAAATCTCACGACATAGATTTGGCTTTCTCTCTTTAATGCCCCTGAAGAGTAAGATGTCCTTTTTGGAATCACAGAACTATGTATTCAGCTGTAAAGTTAACTAATTACAATGGGGGCAGAGTCCCTCAGTCTCCATACCTGGATCCAAGGCAGATACTGTATCCTTTACAAAGGGGAACACTGACAGAATGGAGGAAGACTAGTATTTGGGTTTAAAAACTATTAGAAAGTGTCTCAGCTGAATTTACTGGTGTGTGCCTATGAAAATTTATTTCAGTTCCATAGGAATTCAGTTTCTCTTCTCCAAATATCATCAAAATTAACACTACCTCTTTTATTTAATATTTTTACATTAAATCAAAGGAAGTAAGTTCTTCATTTTATTTTGTATAGCCTTGAGTTTCATATAGAGATTCTGTCTCTGTTGGAGAGTTTACACATAATCCCACCAGGCTTTCTTTATTTGAAAGAAAACATTACTGTATTTGTAGGCAGAGGGGCTTTAGTGAGAATATTTTTTCAAACAAAGTGAGTTAATGGAATGCCATTAAAAAATGTTCTGACATGATGTTACATCTGGGAGTCCTCAGAAGTGGACTCTTTTGTTTATATTAGACACAAAGACATTTTTAAACCCAGGACCTGCACTGGGGATTTACACATATTCTCTCTTACTGATGCTAATAAAAGCATTTTGCTTTATTCTTTCATTTTAATTAGGTGTTTTCCTCTTTTGGTCTCCTCTAGGAATTCTATCACTTTATAGTATTGGCTCCAATTGAAATTTTGTTTGGTGTTTCATAGATGATGAGAACAAAGTATGAAGTTCATTTGTAATTTGGAATAATAATGAACAAGCTATCATCATCTACCAGTGAAGAGGAGCATGCCCCCAGGCACAGACAAACACAATTAGCTGCCAGTTCACAACTGTTCTCTCCATTGATCACCCTCCCTTTTCAGAGTTCCCAAGTGATGAACACAAGACATGTTAAGAAGCAGTTCATAGAATGTCCATTTAGGAATGGTAAATGCATTCAGTACCAAGACTTTTATTAAAAAAAAAAAAAAAAAGAGAGAGATTTGTAAAACTTGTAAAGTGGACTCACAGACTAAATTCCTGGAGTTTTTTTTTTTTCTTTACATGATTTTAAGCAATAAAATCTGATTAGGAGACAATTTCTTTTTAAAATCACTCTAATCGATAGTACCCTTCCCCGAGGACTGTTCTTTCCTCTTGAGACCAGTAATTATATCAACAACACCTGTGTGCAAAATAAATGTGTATGTTAAAAATATTAAGAAAAATTTGTTTAGCCCCAGCTGGTGTGGCTCAATGGATTGAGTGCTGGCCTGCAAACCAAGGGGTCACCAGTCCATTCCCAGTCTAGGGCTCATGCCTGGGTTGCAGGTCAGGTCCTCAGTCAGAGGCATGCAAGAGACAACCACACAGCGATGTTTCTCTCTTTCTCCATCCCTTCCCCTCTCTAAAAAATAAATAAATAAAATCTTTTAAAAAAAGAAAATTTTGTTTAAAATACATAGGAACATGGTTTTAGAAAATGGAATGTGTGGTAAAGCAATATGACTTCTAAGAATAGCTCATTAACCTTGCTTTTGGTACTTGAAAATTTTCCCATTGGTGACTACTGGATCTGAAGAATTTGCCTTGTAAAAATGTAGGAAGATAGCAGGGGCTATTGTCATAAGAAGATAAAGTAACAGAGAGGTCTGGCCAGATTTCTGAGCAGAGGGGAAGGTCTCCTGAGAGGGCTCGGGAAGTGCCAAAGGTGGTATATTTAAATCACAACTGAAACTGCATAACAGACTTCATCCCCCTGGAGAAGGGTGAACAACAAACGCAGCTGTGACAGAGCTTGCACCGAGTATGTGTGGGCTGAAATGGTCACAAAACACATGTGCCATGGAGGTGAACATGGTGTTGCCCCGCCCACTCCAGATAACAGTGGCAGGAGGAGAGGAAGAGACACTGTGGGCTGAGCAGCATGATGGATGCCAGCCTAGATTGGCTGGAAATTTGGACACTCCCACAGTGCATAGGATTTTGGGGTGGGAGATTATAAATGGATGGCGTGGACAGTCTCCTCTCCTTTTTGCGTTTCCCTCACCTAGCAGGGTCCGAGGAACCGGAGTGTTGTTCATGGGAATGGGTGGACGCCAGACCCGGCTTTTGGTTCTTGCCTAGCCCCTGCTTGCCTGGTGGTGAACAGGTTCAAGCAGGATGAATGCCTTGCAGGCAGCAGCTTGTGGAAAGCTGCAGCCTCACACTGCTCAGAATGGGTCCAGGATGGCTCCCATTTTCTCCTTCTTGGAGCAGCACACAAACTTACCCGGCCTGGGGATTTTCACCAGCCCTTGGAGCTCCAGCAGCCTTAGCTGCCTGGGCTTCACAGACAGAGCCCCTCACGTGACCCTGCAGTAATCTGGCAGCATACCCTGGCCCCAGGAGAGGGAGGAAGCTGCAGCAAGGCAATGGAGTCCAGTGCCCACAAATGCATGAGGCGGAGGGGTGGGGGATGGGGAGAGAGAGACAGCCTGAAGTGGGAGAGATGGAGACCTATTCACATAACAGCTTTCAGCTCCAGGAAGACAGATCAGAATGGAGTTGGGGTGTTTAGACACTGATTCTGGTTCTTGGGGTGGCTGGCTTCTTTCTCAGTTTTGTAGGAGAGAATGGCTTGGAGCAGGGGAGGCTCCAGCTTTCCCAAATTGGGTGCCCAGTTAATAAAAATCCTTTTCCTTTCCCACCAATTAGTGTGTTATGATGGTGTATGGTGGCAGGCGGCTGAATCTCACTTTGGTAACAATAGAGATAGAAGAGCAAAACACTGACAGAGTACAACAGTTTGTGAATAATGGACTTGAAATCAAGGTGTGTGTGCATTGTGCGTGTGTTTGGAGAGATAGAAATACTGTGTAAACACACAAATAGCAGCCAGAAGGATGGTTCTGATGAAATTTCAAATATACAATTAAATAGAACAAAAAGAAGCTCAACATCATTAGTCAGTATTTTAATGCAAATTAAAATAGAAAGACATACCTCAACATTCAATAAAATAGCTATAAACCAAAGACAAGCAATAATAAAAGTTACTGAAGACTGGAGAAGCTGGAACTCTCTCATATTTCTGATTGAAATGTAAAATTATCTAGCCATTTTGGAACAGTGGTAGTCTTTTAAAAGGTAAACAGAACTTTACCATGTGACTTAGCAATTCCACCTCTGATACCTATCCAAGAAAAATATGTCCACAAAAGATTTGAAAGAGAATATTCACAACAGCATTATTTATAATATCCAAAAAGTGGAGCCAATGCAAAAGTTCATCATCTGGAAAATGGAAAATCAAATTGTGATGTGTCCGTACAATGGAATGCTATTCAGCAATGAGACAAATGAAGAGCAGATGCATGCTGCCACATGAATGAACCTCAAGAATATTATGCTAAGTAAAATAAAGCAGATGTACAAGACCACATACATTATATGGGTCTGTTTACTTGAAATACCTAGAAAAGACAAACCTATACAGAGAGAAAGTAAATTAAATGGATGCCTGGGGCTTGGGCAAAAACAGGAATTGCCTGTTAACAGGCAGGAGTTACCTGCAGGGTAATGCAAATATTAAATGAAAGGTTTGTGGTGATATTTGCACAACTCTGTAAGTTTAATAAAAAATTAATAAAAGCTGTCAGAAATATATATGAAACATTTCCACATACCCAAATAAGAAATGAGAAAGCAAAGAGAGAAAAACTAAAGGTGAAACTGACATGAAATCATGAATTCAAACTATATAGCAAAGGTCATGTACTCTCTTCACTTCTCCAACTTAAGTATCTGAACGTGGAACTTGTTGTTTTAATTAATTATAAAATCCCAGTTTACCGGATGAGCTGTACTATAGATGGGGCAACAAAACAAAAAGGTGTGAGTTCAAAGGCACCCCGAATGGACAGCAAATATATTGATGAAACCTTTCAATATTCATGGAATGGTAAAATAGGTTTCTCAGAGCCATCAGATGGAATTGCCAATCAGAAAGACACCTTCCAGAGGAGTCTTGGAGATACATAAAGTTAGTTTCATTGTTGTAGTGCTGAGCTTAATTCTATTTTTTGATAATTGAATGCAGACTTCTCTTAAGCCTCAACCTTCCCGCTTTCCTATTATGTCCGACACCTTTGTCTGCTTGTAAGAAAGCTTGGGTGCTCCCTTGTTGGCCAAAGTGAGGGAATCAAATCATGAAAGCCACTTTGTTCCCCGTGGGAGCATTCACCCTTGTGCCTCCCTGTGACTACAATGAAAATGCAAGCCAGTCTTCTTTCTTTGCTCTCTCAAGTAATTCTACATCTGCTGAACTATGTAAGTAATAAAGCTTTTCATACCTCTGGGTACATACCAGATAGATGTGTGGTATCTTTAGCAGATGAACTTTGAATGGAAGTCAAACTGCCTCTGCAGGTGACCATAAAAACTCTCTTTTCATAAAGAATCTGATGAAAATGTGAAGAATGGGGAAAAAGAGAAAATTCCTTGATCCTTTAAATTGGACTTTGGTATTGTATGTGGTAGCAATAACTATTTTCTACTCAATATTTACTCACTTTTTATACTTACTAAAATAATGTATTTATTTTTGTTCAGGTTGACAATACACTTAATTAAAAGCCAAACTCCTACAGACCCACAGATCCCCTTAAAATCACAGGAGTTTCTTTGACTAATTTCTGACCAATGAGATGTGAGCAGAATTACAGAGGATAAGATTCCTGGGAGATCTACTGTTTTCCTAACTATTGAAAAAGCTTTTCAGCTTGCACATACCGTTCATCTTTGCCTTACCCCTTCTTTTGGCCTAGAAGGAAGCTATGATGTCCAAAATTGAATTAAAAGGGTAAAAGCACCGTGCTATGACTGGTGGAAAAGAAAATGAGGTAATTGTGGAACTGCTGTTCCAGTCCTGGTGAGCCTGACCTTTGAAACATTAATGAGAGGGAGAAAACAAATAAACAAAAAATACTAGGTAGGAGAAGTGGGGAAGTGTACATACCTAATATACAGCATAGTGGCTACAATTAATAATATTGAATAGGCTCTGGTTGGTGTGGCTCAGTGGATTGAGTGCTGGCCTGCAAATCAAAAGGTTACCAGTTCAATTCCAAGTCAGGGCACATGCTTGGGTGGTAGTCCAGGTCCCCAACTGGGAGCACACAAGATGCAACCACACACTGATGTTTCTCTTCCTCTCTTCCTCCCTCCCTTCCCCTCTCTCTGGAAATAAATAAATAAGTAAGTAAGTAAATAAATAAATAAATAATGCTGAATTGTGTGCTTGATATTTGACAAGAGAGTAGCTCTTAAGTGTTAACACACACACAGAGGTAACTATGGGAGGTGATAGACATGTTAATTTATTAGTTAGCTTATGTTAATTATTTTACAATGTACACCTTATATTGTACATCTTAAATATTTACAAATTCCAATTGTCAATCATACTTTAATAGACCTGGATAAAAAATACCCAAAACCTATTCCATTAAACAAAAATAGACTTGCTTGTTATAATACAGTCACAAATTTTCTATCACTTGAGTATGAACTCCAACTTATTTTTATGGATATTTTCTTTTTAACACTATTATTTGCACACAGGTAGTTTATTAAAAATAACATGACATATAGTTTTCTTTTGGTTGCTGTCATCCTTAAAACACATTTTAGGATTAGAAGAAAAATGTCGATTAGGAAATTTTTTGAACCCAAATTAAAGACAAAGATATTTTATTTACAACACTCCCATCATTTTTCATTATATTGAAACTGGCATTGGCTACCCTTTCTTCCAGGTTGGATGTTTCTGACTCCAAAGTACTCTTTCACTTTTTCTGAGGTAAAGGCTTTTGTGATAAAGTATCTCCAAATTAAGCCCTGGCTGGTGTGGCTCAGTGGATTGAGTGCTGGCCAGCAAACCGAAAGTTTGCTGGTTCAATTCCCAGTCAGGGCACATGCCTGGATTGCAGGCCAGGTCCCCAGTAGGGAGAATGTGAGAGGCAACCACACATTAACATTTCTCTCTTTTTCTCTCTCCTTTCCCCTCTCTGTAAAAATAAACGAAATTTGGCTTTCTCCCAAGCTGTCAGAGGAAGCAGGAGCACTTTTGTAAAGTTGGTGATCAGTTGGTCATAGTTCAACATGGAGCAGTGGGTGGTGAAAAGCAGCAGAGCTGATAGGTCATGAGGGTGTGTGTTTGAAGGCTCTCACACCCCCTATGCCAGGAGAACAAACAACTGAAAAAGAGTGAGAGATAATCCTCAAAACCTTGTGTGCATGGAAGAACTGGCTTCAACACTACCTGCCCACACCTGCACAACAGAATACAAGAAGTGGTGGACAGAGCGACCCTGGTTAACCAGCTGGTGAGAAGGACCTACCAAGGAAAGACCCAACAACAATCAAAACCCGAAGACAAACACAAAGCCAACATAAATGACAGCCCAAGACCAATGAGTTAAGGAGATCAAGGAGACTGCCCCCCTGAATCTCACAGGTCTTCTACCATAGAAGTTCACACCATAAATCCAGGGAGTCAGAACAGATCAATTTAAGATGCTGAAGCTAACAAGAAAAGTCTCACAAACAATGGGAAGACAAAGAATCCCGAAATGAAAGGAAAGGAGGAAGCCTCAGAAAGAATGCTAAATAAAATAGAGGCAAGTCAACTATCAGATATTGAGTTCAATGCAATGGTTATAAGGAAGCTCAATGAGCTCACAGAGAATTACCAAACACTACAGGGAAACTATAATGAACTCACTGCAAACGATATCAACATGAAAAAGGAAATAGAAACTATCAACAAGGGCCAAGAGGAAATAAAGAATACAATTTCTGGGCTGAAAAACACAGTAGAAGGAATCAAAAGCAGGCTTGATGAAATAGAGGATCAGATCAATGGTCTGGAGAACAAGGTAGAAAAAAACACCCAGAAAGAACAAGAAAAGGAAAAGAGGCTCAGAAAGAATGAAGAGAGGTTAAGGGAAATGCAGGACAACATGAAACATAATAACATCTATATAATAGGGATACCAGAAGGAAAAGAAGAACTAGGGATAGAAAACCTGTTTGACAAAGTAATGATGGAAAACCTCTCTTATTTGATGAGAGAAAAAGTCAAACAAATCCAGGAAACACAGAGAGTCCCAATCAAGAGGAACCCAAAGAAGCCCACTTCAAGACACATCATAACTAAAATGGCAAAATTCCAAGATAAAGAGAGAATCTTAAAGGCAGCAAGGGACAAACAGGTGGTAACATACAAGGGAGCCCCAATAAGACAGCAGCTGACTTCTCAATGGAAATGCTCTAAGCCAGAGGGCAACAGCAAGAAATATTCCAAGTAATGAGAACCAGGGCTTGCAACCAAGATTACTTTATCCAGCAAGGCTCTGAATTAAAATAGAAGGCCAAATAAGGAGCTTCCTGGACAAAAGAAGCCTCAAAGAATATATCTCCTCCAAACCAGTTCTGCAAGAGATGCTAAAGGTTCTGCTTTTAGAACAAGAATAAAGCAGTGAAAGAGAGAGGAACACAGATATGAAAAAAATAGCAATAAGTAAGTACCTATCAATAATAACCTTAAATGTAAATGGATTGAATGCCCCAGTCAAAAGACATAGAATAGACAAATGGGTAAGAAAACATGACCCACACATATGCTGTCTACAAGAGACCCACCTCAAAACAAAAGACCTACACAAACTGAAAGTGAAGGGCTGGAAACAAATATTCCAAGCAAATTGATAGGAAAAAAATCCTGGGGTAGCAATACATATATTGGACAAAATGGACTTTATAAAAAGAGCCATAAAAGAGACTCAGAAGGTCATGTCATAATACTCAAGAGAGGAATCCATCAAGAAGAAATAAACATTGTAAATATATATGCACTCAACATAGGAGCACCCCAATACATAAAGAAAATCTTGGAGAACTTCAAGAAAGATTTTGACAGCAACACAATTATAGTAGGGATTTTCAACACCCTACTATCAAAAATGGACAGATCTTGCAAACAAAATATCAACAAAGATATTGTGGCATTGAGCAATGCCCTAGATGAAATGAACTTGACTGACATATGTAGAGCCTTTCATTCCAAAGAAGCAAAATTCACTTTCTTTTCAAATGCACATGGGACATTTTCAAAGATAGACCACATAATAGGACACAAAACAAGCCTCAACAAATTCAAGAAAATTTAAATCATATTAAGCATTTTCTCTGATCACAAGGGAATGAAGCTAGAAACCAGCCTCAAGGAAAAAAACCCCAAACACTCAAACTCATGGAGATTGAATAGGATGCTATTAAATAATGAGTGGGTCAAGAATGAAATTAGGGAAGAAATTAAAAAGGTTTGAAAACAAGTGAAAATGAATTCACAACAACCCAAAACTTATTGGAATAAGGCAGTCCTGAGCAAGATGTTCATAGAGATACAGGCCTACCTAAAAAAATATAGAAACATTTCAAACAAACAACCTAACCCTACATCTACAAGAACTTGATGAACAACAAAAAACACAGCCCAGAGCAAGTAGAAGGAAGGAAATAACTAAGATCAGAGCAGAATTAAATGATGTAAAGACTAAAAGCACAATTCTAAGAATCAATGAATCCAGGAGCTGGTTCTTTGGAAAGATCAACAAAATCAACAAGCCTTTAAGCAGGCTCAAGAAAAAAAGAAAGAGGACCCAAATAAACAGAACCAGAAATGAAAGAGGAGAGATTACAACTGATATCACAGAAATACAAAGGATTGTAGAAAATTAGAAGAAGAACTATATATGGCAGCAAATTAGAAAACCCAAGTGAAATGAACAAATTGCTAGAAAAATATAATCTTTTAACACTCCATGAAGAAGAAACAGAAAGCCTGAACAGACTAATAACAGCACATGAAATTGAAGTAGTAATAAAAAAGCTTCTGACACACAAAAGCCCTGGACCAGATGGTTTCACAGGAGAATTTTACAGAGCATTTAAGGAAGAACTAACCCCCACCCTTCATAGATTATTTCAAAAAATTCGAGAAGATGGAAGACTCCCAAACTCTTTTTATGAAGCCAGCATCATCCTAATCCCAAAACCAGATAAAGACATAACAAAGAAAGAAAGTTTCAGACCAATATCACTGATGAACATAGAAGCTAAAATTCACAACAAAATATTGGCAAACTGCATCCAGCAATACATTTAAAAAATCATACACCATGATCAAGTGGGATTCATCCCAGGGATGCAAGGATGGTACAATATTCACAAGTCAATAAACATAATACACCACATAAACAAAACAAAAGACAAAAATCACATGATCATATCAATAGATGTGGAGAAAACATTTGATAAGTTACAGCACCCATTTATGATAAAAAACATTCAGCAAAATGGGAGTAGAGGGAGCATTTCTCAACATAATATAGGTGATATATGAGAGACCTACAACCAACATCATGCTCAATGGACAAAGACTTAGAGCTTTCCCTTTAGGATGAGGAACAATACAAGGATGTCTGCTTTCACCACTCCAATTCAACATAGCAATGGAAATCCTAGCCACAGCAATCAGAGAAGAGAAAGAAATAAAAGGCTTTCAAACTAGAAAGGAGGAAGCAAAATTGTCATTGTTTGCAGATGACATGATAGTATACAGAGAAAACTCTATAGACTTCACCAAAAAACTACTCAATCTAATAAATGAATTTGGCAAAACAGCAGGATACAAAGTTAATGTTCAGAAATAAAAGTCATTTTAGTACACTATCAGTGAAATATCAGAAATAGAAATTAGGAAAAAAATCCCATTTGCTGTAGTGAGAGAACAATAAAGTACCTAGGAATAAACCTAACCAAAGAGGTAAAAGACCTGTACTCAGAAAAATATACAACTGAAGAAAGAAATTAAGAAAGATATAAAAAAAATGGAGGCATTTACCATATTTATGGATTGGAAGAATTAACATAATCAAAATGGCCATACTACCCAAAATGATTTATAGATTCAATGCAATCCCTATTAAAGAACCAATGACATATTTCACAGATATAGAACAAACATTTCAGAAATTTGTATGGAACCATAAGTGACCCCGGATAGCTACAGCAGTTTTGAGAAAGAAGAACATAGCAGGAGGGATCACAATACCTGATATCAAGCTGTATTACAAAGCCACTGTAATCAACACAGCCTGGTACTGGCATAAGAATAGGCACATGGACCAATGGAACAGAACAGAGAGCCCAGAAATAATCCCAAGCCTCTATGGTCAATTAATATTTGACAAAGGGGGCAGCAACATAAAAGGGAGTAAAAATAGCCTCCTCAACAAATGGTGTTGGGAGATCTGGACAGCTACATGCAGAAAAATGAAACTCGAACTCCAACTTACACCATTCACAAAAATAAATTCAAGATGGATAAGAGACTTAATATAAGTTGTGACACCATAAAAGTCCTAGAGAAAAACATTGGCAGGAAAATCTCAGACATTCCATGCAGCAACATCTTCACTGATATGCCCCCTAAAGGAAGGGGCATAAAGGAAAGAATAAACAAATAGGAACTCATCAATTCAAAAAGCTTCTGCATGGCTAAAGAAAATAGCATTAAAATGAAAAGGGAACCAAACTTATGGAAAAACATATTTGCCAATGATACCTCAAACAAGGATTTGATCTCCAAAATATATAGAGAACTCACACAATGCCATTCTAAGAAGACAAACAACCTAATTAAAAAATGGGCAAAAGACTTGAACAGACACTTCTCCAAGGAGGACATACAAAGGGCCCAGAGACATATGAAAAGATACTCAGTATCACCAACCATCAGAGACATGCAAATTAAAACCACCATGAGATACTACTTCACACTGGTCAGAATGGCCATCATCAAAAAGCAACAAACAAGTATTGGAGAGAATGTAGAGAAAAGGGAACCCTAGTGCATTGTTGATGGGAATGCAGACTGGTGCAGTCACTGTGAAAAACACTATGGAATTTTCTCAGAAAACTAAAAATGGTTCACTGCCTTTTGATCTAGCAATTCCACTACATGGGATTATCCTAGGAACCCTGAAACACCAATCCAAAAGAACCTATGAACCTCAATGTTCATAGCAGCACAATTTATAATAGCCAAGTGCTGGAAGCAATCCAAGTGCCTATCAGTAAATTAGTGGATCAAAAACTATGGTACATTGACATGATGGAATTCCACACAGCAGAGAGAAAGAAGGAGCTCCTACCCTTTCTGACAGCATGGATGGAACTGGAGAGCATTATGCTAAGTGAAATAAGCCAGGCGGTGAGGGACAAATACAATATGATCTCACCTTTAATTGGAACCTAATCAATAAAAGAAAAAAGGAAGCAAAATATAACCAGAGACATTGAAATTAAGAACAATCTAACAATAGCTGGAGGTGGGGGAGAAGACAGTGGGGAGAAGCGTTTTTAGGAACTACTATAAAGGACACATGAACAAAACCAAGGGGGATGGTGGAAGCAAGGGAGGGTGGTGGGTTTGGATGGGGTGGTGGGGAGTGGTGTGGGGAAAATGTAGACAACTGTAATTGAACAACAGTAAAGTAATTTAAATAAATAAATAAATAAATAAATATATAAAATCTTAATTTTTTTTTCAAATTAAGACATTACTTCTGGGCTAAGCTTTTCAAATTAACATGTAATTAAGACTATAGAAATAATTTAAATAATTATAATAACTATTTTATTAATTATAAAGTAATTAATAAAGTATAATATTCTAATCATTGTTTTTGACATATGGATGCTGAAGATTTAGCCAGCAAAGAAGCAAACATTGTGGTTGTGCCTGTGGTTTGATTATGTAGTTGAGAAATTTGAGCCTTGGCTGGTATTGCTCAGTGGACCGAGTGCCAGTCTGTGAACCAAGGGATCACTGGTTGAATTCCCAGTTAGGGCACACGCCTGGGTTGCTGGCCAGGTCCCCAGTGGGATGTGCGGAGAGGCAACCACACATTGATGTGTCTCTTCCTCCCTTTTTCCCTCATGTCCCCTCTGTCTAGTAGGGAATAGACAAAAATTTTTTTAAAAAAAGAAATTTGAATTTATATCACAGGAAATTAAAAATATCTGATCTTTGTTGCTACATTATGGTAACTTTTAAGGACATAAAATGAGAAAATTATTTTAAAAAGCCTGTTTCAAACTTAGAATGAGTGTGATAATCAACAAGTGAATACTCTACTGTACATATAAGATAAACAGATAAGAAGTCAAAGGGATGTTCGAGTGATGTAGTAAGTCAGGAGAAAAAAATCATATTCCACTTAATTTTCTGTGTTTAAAATTGTTGAAAATGTTTTATATTCCAGCAAAATCTATGGGGCTTTATACAGGATCTAGACAGAGTCATAAGTAGCTACTGGGTTACATTAATGTGGCAATGGGTGGGTAGTCCTGGGTTTTCATTAAAATAGACATTCAATCTGGATTTTTTAAATGTCATTATAGGATCAGGACAAAATCTTATTTCAATAAGGACTTCTTTTTCATATATCATTTGATTTACAAACTCATTTCACTGAAGTTGCAGTGCGCCAGTGTATCAAGAAGAGTCACATATAGTAGACTTCAGTAGCCTAACTATCCACAATGTAGCTTGATTGAAAATTGTAATGGATATTTGAAATACCTCTGACCAAACTGGGTGATGATAATGACTAAATGGCTTATACTATAAAATCATTGTGCTTTAAACTTTAATACATCACATAGGTTACTGAGATATTGTGAAGAAGATAATAATTTTGGAATGGGGATAACATTGTAAATTGCATAAAACCTTCTTTCTACTTGTTAAGTTGTTTTTTTCTCATCCAACTTATTCTATAATACCTGAATCTGAATTGCCTTCATGAGATTCAGAAGAACCCATTGCAAAAAGTTACAACATGTGAGTAGTTCTAAATAAAATTGTCTGAATTCTTAAAGGAAAAAATGATGGGATGAATCATTCCTTCTCTTCTCCTGTCTAAGGTAGGATTCAATGTTTCAGACCAATGGACCAAAGTGAGTGAAATCTCTAAGAATGTGAGTGGAATCTAGCTCTACTCCACACAACCAGGATAGGACAAATGTGAGCCCTGGTCAGGCTTATACTGCTACTGTTTTATTGGTTAGCGTTCATGTTAAACGAGTTGGTTTTACTTCCAGGAAATGGAGAGGAGTGGGGAAAGATATGGGTAAAACTTAATGACAAATGAAAATAAAGGAAAAATGTCAGGTTAATCTTTTTTGATGTTTTATTATAGTTTGAGATAATGAAAGTAATATTCTGTTAGCAATATTCCCAGATGCCCAGAAGAATAAAGATATTTACTTTCTAAAATCTTCACCATTATTGAAAACTGAGGAAATAAATTAGAATTCAGAAGATCTTAGGAATATTTAAGCCAATATGACCTATGTGAGGTAGTTTGAATAACTGAAAAATTCATTTTCAATACACATTTGGAATGATTTTAAAATGGCAATACTTTCTGACTTTCATTTTACAGGTTATATTTATTATCAAGGATACATCCTGGGAAGCACATGAAAAAGTTTCTGCTACTGGAATAATCACAACAGGATTTGTTAAACATTAGAGCTACTAATTACTGCCCAGCTATTAACATGGGTGATAACTATTTGAGAAAATTTTCTGGTTATCATGAGTGAAGATTATCACATATATGCTCTGTCTCAAAATGATGTGCTGTAATGCCTATAGGCCTTGTTTTTGTAGATCAAAAGTGAAGGCCAAGAGGTAGAATGTTTGGCAAATCAAAAGTAATATGTGCCTGCAAGGAGCATGGCAGGCTTCATGCCCATAGTTAAAAATATTGAGAGTTCTTTGGCACATTCAAAGTGAACTATATTTAGAATTAATTTATACTCCCATGACTTTCAGTTAGGATACTCAATATATGTTTGATACAAAATATCCAAATCAAAGACAAAATTAGCTCATGGTTAAACTAACATGTATCGTTCTTAAATCAACAGGGATCAAAATACTTTATGCGAGCCTGGCACTGAACTAGGTCACATAGAGCAAGGCATATATGCATACATTTGAGAAAATTTACTCAGAAAAAAATGTACTAACTTGGATAGCTTTCCTAACAAGGATGTTATTCTAGAAAGAAAATAAATTATAGTAAACAGCCTGGAGTGATAATTTAGAATTTTAAAAATGATCAAAAAACTGTGGTATACTTACACAATGGAATACTATGCAGCAGAAAGAAAGAAGGAACTCTTACCCTTCCAGACAACATGGATGGAACTGGAGAACATTATGCTAAGTGAAATAAGCCAAGTGGTGAAAGACTAATACCATATGATCTCACCTATAAGTGAAACCTAATCAACAAATCAAATAAGCAAGCAAAATACAATGAGAGACATTGGAATAGAAAACAATCATATAGTAGTCAGAGGGGAATGGGGAGAGGGGGAATGGGAGAAAACAAGGGAAGTGTCATCAAGGAACAGATATGAAAAACACAAGGACAAAGCTGAAGGGGGTGGGTTTGAGGGTGGGAGGTAGGGATGGGTGGGGAGGGGGGATATGGTTGGGTAAAAATGGAGACAAGTGTACTTGAAGTACAATAAAAATGTTAGTAGAAAGAAAACACCAATCCAATAATGACTATAATAAAGGTAATGTACAAAAAATGAGTACAAAAAACTCAACAAAGAATTAGACAACGTGCTAGAAGACATGTTAAGGAAGAGAATGTCCAAATTCAGGAGGGTATTAAATATGCTTAATCCAATGGAATTAAGTTAGCTCAAGGAAGATGTTCAGGGATATTGACCTCAGGACCACAAGTTATAAATCTTGGGAAAACCATGGTTGTTCTAAGACTTAGCACCTCACAAATGATTAATGCAATTTATGTTTGTGTTCTTCTTTGGCCAAAAACTCTCACTTAAATAAAAACAAGACATATCAAATTGTATAGAATTGTATTGATTATAAGAAATTAATTAAATTTGTTATATCAATATATACTGATATAAGTAAATACTGTATATAGGTATATATTAGTATATAGTGATACAACACTGTATCAGTATAGTGTTTATATGATGGAGAGATTAAATGATGTCCACAAAATACATGGAATATAAAATTTTTTGAAACTTTGTCTAGATATATATTCAACTCTATGTTAATATTTAGTATATGGGTAAAGACCAATTTTTCTTGGAAGGAATAAATATTCTTACTGTAAGTTAACATTTGCTTTGTAATAACACAATTCATAGAATATTTGTTTTCTGTGGTATTTGTAATAAAATTAATTTGATTATTTGAAAAACAAGAAAATCATATAATAAGAAAGAGAGATGGTGAGAGAGAAAGACAGGCAGACAGACAGACAGACAGAAAAAGACAGAAAGAAACACTGGGTTGCTGTTCTATGTATTTATACATTCATTGGTTGTTTCTTGTGTGTGCTTTGACTGGGAATTGAACCCAGAACCTTGGTGTATCAGGATGACACTCTACCTACCTGAGCTACCTGGCCAGGATCAAAACATGACTGTTTTGAAATGTTCCAAAGTTGCTATGTTATGAAATGATGTCTATAAACACAAACTGGTTTGAATATGTTGAGCTGTTGGTCTACGCTGTCAAACTATGTGATCTGAGCATTTGTGCGAAGAGTGTGCTTCTTTGTCAGTATTAAGAGGGCCTACTTTGACCCTACAGCAATGCGTTTTATGTCCCAAGCTGTTCAATGTCTTGGTATTCATAGTATTTCCTTTACAATAACTTATGGGGAACATCTTAAAAGCACAAATATTTTAATAAATGTAGGTCTGAACCTCTTTGCATTTGATTCTTGTGAGACCACAGTATATGAGTATATTTAAGTTTTTCTTTATTAACTACTATTGATGCAACATATGACACAGTTGTGGCCAACTAAATATTTGCAGAAATCCCCAGTGACCTGGTGACACGTGTGTGCGTGTATCTATCTATCTACACATAGGTAGATAGATGTGTATATATAACAGTATGCATTTTGTATATATTATGTGTGTATATGTGCATGCGTGCATTATCTATCATGTATCTATCCAGCTATATCATCTCTATTATCTGTACCCTGTGAGAGAAGATCTATTGTGTTCAGCTCTTTACTTTCTCCTTTTAACTCTTTTCTAACTTGAGACTTAGTTGCCAATTGAAATAACCATCTTGAAACAATGAGGGAAAATGCTAACGGCTGAGAAAGATTCAGGAGCAGCACAATATTTTTGGTTCTTTGAGCATTGACCTTGGCTCTTATTTGCTTAAGTCACAGTGTTTTGAATTTGGGCATCTCACAGATAAATACTATCCAATCTGATCCTAGTACATTAGTCTAAACACTAAAATATTGAAATTTTTAAACACTTATATTTAATAATGTACTTTTTATAGCCTACAGAATATTATTCTGTAGTATTACTTTTACATAATACTTAGGGTAAATCTCATTTATGATGTCTATAAATGGGTCTTTCAAAATTTACTTTTATAGCCTCAGCTAATGAGAGACAGCATGGCGTAATAGAACTGACTCTAGTGTAGGAGTCACAAGCTCTAGGATCTTGTACCAGTTTAAGTTTTATAGTCCCTCACTCACATAGCCTGTATAAAATGAAGAAATAACCTTATAAGATAATTTAGTCAAAGGATTACATAAATTAATTATAATTAGGCTCCAGTCAGTAAATCATACCAAAGATTAAAGAAAAAACATAAGCCTTTTAAATGTGACTGAGATGGTTTATTATGTATTGCTTTTAATGTAGTAATATCCTATAAACATGTATGGCATATTTAGTAGATATTGTTAAAAAGTTAACTGTTGAAGTTATTACATTTGTCATGGGAAAAGCGACATTTTAAATACCAAAGATTTATGGATATTTCAACAATTTGGTAGTTAATTAAGTGTCTAAACACCTTTATTGATGTATAATGATATACAAAGAAAAATACATATTTAGTGAGTATAATTTGATGAGATTGGACATATGCAAACACCTATGGTACCATCAACACAATCAAGGTAATGGACATAATCAACACCTTGCAACACCTTGCAGGTTTTTGTGTCCCTTTGTTTTTGTTTTTTTTTAAAGATTTTATTTATTTATTTATTTTTAGAAAGGGAAGAGAGGGAGAAAGAGAGAGAAACATCAATGTGTGGTTGCTGGGGGCCATGGCCTGCAACCCAGGCATGTGCCCTGACTGGGAATCAAACCTGTGATGCTTTGGTTCACAGCCCGCGCTCAATCCACTGAGCTACGCCAGCCAGGGCTGTTTTTGTTTGCGGTGTGTGCCTATAGTAAGAACACTTAATAACATTGCTAACCACTTAACAAATTATTAAATATAAGTACTATGTTATATAATAGATCTTTAGATATTACTTTTATAATAAAAACATTATACTCTTTGAATAACAGCTCTGCATTTCTCCCAACCCCCAGCCCCTGGTGGTCACCGTTGTATTCTCTGCTTTTATGAGTTGGACTGTTTTTGATATCTCATGTAAATGGAATCATGCAATAATTTTCTTTTTGTGACTGGCTTATTTTGCTTAACATAATGCCCTCCAGGTTTATCTATGATGACCCAAATGGCAAAATGTCCCCTTTTTTAAAAAGTTGAATAAAATTTCATTGTATGTGTATACCTCATTTTCTTTAGCCAGTCTACCCTCATAGACACTTGGATTGTTTCCGTATCTTGGCTATTGTGTTTAGCAGTTCAGTAAACAGGGGAGTAAAGATATCTCAGTATTCCAGTAGACTCCATCAGGTGGTTACTGAATTTCACTGTATGATATATTTGAAAATCAAATCATATACTCATTATAGATGAGAATGTTAAGTTAAAAATATAACACTTAAAAAAATGTCAAACAAAGCAATATATGAGTTTTGGTACAACTGGATTAACTTTAAGAAAATTAATATTTTATAACATTTTTAAATTTTACAATGCACTGTATTTTTTATTGTGCCTGTCCTCAAAGTAAAAAGTAATATAAAATCAAACATGGCAAGTTCTGATTCTCTTTTAGGTGTAAACATGTATTATTTATAGTTTATCTAAATCTAAGTGACCACACTATATTATTGAGCAGCATTCAAATAGTAGTGAAAATACAAAATAATTCAGAAAATTATTCTGTTAAATTGTACCTTGAAACAAGAAACTATATTTTGCAATAAATCACTGTACTTCTGTAGCATTTTCTCTCCAAACTCAAGGATTAAATTTATTTAAAGAAATCTTTAATATCACTTCTGCAATTTTAGCAAAATAATTTTAACTTTATTATTACTGTTTACACTTGACATTTGTTCCCATTTTCCCCCCTTTGAAGGCCTCCACCAAGCCCCTGCCTCCCTTCTTTCTGGCTATCCCCACACTGTTGTCTGTGTCTATGGGTTATGTACGTATGTTCTTAGTCTAATCCCTTTGCCTTCATTCATCCAGTCCCCTTTAACAGCTGTCAGTGTGTTCCATATATTCAAGCATGTTTCTATTTTGTTTGTCAGTCTATTTTGTTCATTAGATTCCACATATAAGTGAGATCATCTGGTATTTGTCTTTCACTGACTAGCTTATTTCACTTAGCATGATAATCTCCCAGCCATTCTATGCTGTCACAAAGGGTAAGAGTTCCTTCTATTTTACTGCCACATAGTATTCCATTATGTAAATGTACCATAGCTTTTTAATCCGAGTGATGGGCACTTGGGCTGTTTCCAGATCTTGACTATTGGAAATAATGCTGCTATGAGCATAGGGATGCATAAATTCTTTCAAATCAGTGTCCCAGGATTCCTAAGATATATTTCCAGAAGTGCAATGCTGGGTCAAAACACAGTTCCATTTTAGTTTTTTGAGGTAACTCCATAATGTTTCCCACATTGGCTGTACCAGTCTACATGTATTTTAAGAACTCATTAAAGTCTTGCAAAGATTTATCTTATACAACATATATTTACATAATTACATTCAATTGTAAGAATGAAACTGAATTAATTCTTAACACCTCATAAAATTTTAATGTAAAGGATATCAAATATCTCCCACTATCCTGTCAGATGCTAGTAACTTCCCCACCCTTGATATACCTGCATGGATATATTGATGTATAAGAATACAGTGCTGACCTGCATAATTGATATTGTATTATTTACTGATCAACCTTTTTGAAAGTCAAAACTACCAAGAGAATCAAATGTGATTAGCAGTTACTTTGCAAAATAAATTGACTCTTCCCTCTCTTCCACAGGTGGCAAACACAAGGCCTGTGGGTCGAATCTGGCCCCCCACCTTGTTTTATCCTGCCCAGCATCTTAGGTCTACCTGGCAGCAGTGCCAAGCTCTCACTTAACTTTTAAGGAGTAGCTATATTTATACAGTCCTAAAATTACATTCAGCCCCTTTGAAGGCAACTACGAGGCTGATGTGCCCCCGGTGAACTTCAAAAAGTTCAAATAGATAGCATATAGTATCTTGAAATATTCATTGGTTTGCTTTATTTTTTGTCATTTTCTTAACTATGATCCTTTAACTACTTAGAGATATCTGCATTCTCTCTAGGAGAATTGTGATTATTAGAGCAAAAGTGTTAAGAAAAAAGTCAATTTGATGTTCAGCTTTATGACTGAAAAATGCTCTTGAGGTATACATCCAATACAAACACTGCTATTTTAAAAATTGTTCTTGTTATTGTTTTTAAAAATAATTACTTAAAAAAGTAAAGATAACAGATTTCATCACAATATGTTCCATAGAATGATAAGGGTGAAGATATGTAAGTATCAATGGATCATCACACGAGGACATCAGACTTGGGAAGAACCTTGTCCATGGAGCTAACATTGATCAAAGAACGTTTGTCCTCTGATGTTGCCTGCAGTAGAGAACTGTGTGGAAGTGAATCTTCATGCCTGAAGACCATCTGACATATTGTTGTGGATGACAAATTTCCTGTACTGTGTAATCAGGTCAGATGTTCTTTGATAACTATGAAGAATGACTTCTGGGCCTGGCTAGTGTGGCTCAGTGGATTGAGTGCTGGCCTGCAAACTAAAGGGTCACTGGTTTGATTCCCAGTCAGGGCACATGCATGGGTTGCAGGCCAGGTTCCCAGTAGGGGGCATGCAAGAGGTAACCACACATTGACATTTCTCCGTCTCTTTTTCTCCATCCCTTCCTTTGTCTAAAAAAAACATAAGTAAAATCTTTTAAAAAGTGAATGGCTTTTGACAATGGCTCATGTGGGATCTATGGAACATGTTGCAGAGGTCATTCCTAATGCTTCATATGTTTACATTTTTGTGAAAATATGGAATTATTATACATACATAGGCACACATATACAAAAACACATACACACACAAAAAAATACTGCTCACTATTTTTATACCCTTTGCATGAATGTTATAGTCAAATTGAAAGATTAAACTGTTCCGTTTTTACTTTTAATTATTTGTAAAATATTTCAAAATCATTTTTTATTGTTATTATGTTACAGTTGTCCCAAGGTTTCCCCCTTTGCCTATCTCTGCCTATCCCACCCCCCATCCCCTGCTCCCAGAGTCAATTCCTACACTGCTGTCCATGTCCGTGGGTCTTTCATATGTGTTCTTTGTCTACTCTCTTCCCCTACTTTCCACCATTATCTGTCTCCCTCCTCCCTTCTGGTCACTTTCAGTCTGTTCCATGTTTCCATGTTTGTGGTTCTATTATGTTCATTAGTTTATTTTGTTCATTAGATTCCTCTCATAGGTGAAATCATATAGTATTTATCTTTCACTGACTGGATTATTTCACTTAGCATAGTATTCCTTAGTTCCATCCATGATGTTGCAAATGGTAGAAGTTCTTTAGCCTCAGCAATCATGAGAAAGAAGAAAAAAGTAGGAGGGATCACAATTCCTGATATCAAACTGTACTGCAGGGCCACTGTAATCAAAATAGTCTGGTACTGGCATAAGAACAGACACATAGGTCAATGGAACAGAATAGAGAGCCCAGAAATAAACCCAAGTATCTATGGTCAGTTAATAATTGACAAAGGGGGCATGAGCACACAGTGGAGTAAAGAAAACCTCTTCAATAAGTGGTGTTGGGAGAACTGGACTGGTACATCTGAGTATTGTACTTTCTTTTCTATAAGGAGTACCCTAATTGGGCATTGTTCTTCACATTTGAAATGAGCTGTGTTATTTCCAAAATAAGAAAACAAAACTAATTTTACCATTTCTTTATGCCATCCTTTCATTTTTATTTGTATTTCTTTAACATTTTATCTATTTATTTTCATAAGGCTTACCATAGTATTTCTTTGATACTTTAGGCTATATTTCATACTTTCTTTCAATCATTATTCATCAATAAAATTTATTTTTTCCCAAAAATATTCAAGAATTTCCAACCATCATAAATCTTTAAAAGAAAGATAAATATGCATGGATTGGATCCAAAATTTTTCAAAACTGCCTCAGCTTAGCAAGTAAGGTTTTGTTTTATGATTTGATTTATGCAATAAAATTCAAACTTCTATTCACCATGAAATGGAATTTAATGATGAGAACCATGATACACACCATACTGTCATACGTTTATCTTTATACCATCTTAATAATAAGATTGTGTTTAATTTTTTTAATAGGTGAAAATAAGATTTACAGATATTTTACATTTGAACCATTGGGATACAATGAGAAAAGAAATTCCATGATGGTGAAAACTACCTTCAGAAATATACACATTTACTTTATTTTTTAATCACTTTTATATTGTGTTGTTTTTATACCCTTATTAATTTGAAAGATATTTTAAAATTCAAATATCATAAACTATTTTAATTTTGTTCATATGCAAATGAGTTAAACTGTATTAAATGTGGACACAATGAAATTACTCTTGATCATGGCTCATATAAACCATTTCTCTCAATTTAATATTTCTTGGAAAAAATAGCAATAATTTTAATTGCAGTACATTGCAATTTATATTATAAAATCATAAATTAAAGTCAACAATTTATGCAAAAAATGTTTTCTACTGTCTAAAAGAGAACTGAGATAATATCAATCATATATAATGCATTATGGTTTATTATTTAATTTGATTCATACATATGTTAGAAGTTATATATGAAACTAATTTTGGCAAAGCTTAATTTTCTAGCATGCATATTATATATTTTCATTGATTTTAATTTAAGATTAATATCTTTTTAATTGAGTTCTTATAACCCTTGACAATAAAAACTAGCTCAAGAATTGTGCACTTGGTAAATAAATTTTCTTTTGAGTGCAAATGTTTATATTTCCTATTTTATCTTATTGGAAATAGCTTTAATTTATCATTGTACTTATGTATGCATTATTATAGACCTTCATTTCACTAAATTTTAAATTTTACCCAAAAATTCTCTTTAAAAACTAGCCTTTCTACTAATACTCTTTATAGTACACAGACATCAAACTGTAATTTAAAAGTAATTCCATACTCTTTCACAGAAATATCTGATATGAAAACATTTGCTATATAACTGAGAATAATGCAAATAGTTTTTAGATTTTTATTTCTTTTTGATAGAATGCAATACATTATCAGTGTAATCCTCTCTTTAATATTTTCAACATTTTTTAATCCAAAATTGATAAATGACCCTCATGACTGAAATACCAAAATTACCTTTAGCTTTCTGATAACATCTTGATTATGCCTGAATTCCAATAACTAGGAACAAACAGATGTAATGGAAAACCCATTGGACTTGGAATCAAAATACCCCGTAGAATAATGTTATATTAGATATATGGTACAACTTACAGAGTTATTAAGAGAAATTATCTCAATGTCTATTTTCATCATCCAGGGCATTGATTATAAAATATAGGTATGGCAATATGATAGATTAAAAGAGCTCCAAATAACAATTTGCATTATAAAATAGCATAACACATACAATGAAAAATGTCAAAATAATTTGCAGTTTTATGCATGCAACAATGTTCAAGGATGGTATAAAAATAACCAGAGGACAGAGTGTTTTTTCCCATTAAGAATCATTTTTAAAGTATTTAGAGAACACTACTTTAGTAAACACTCTGGAATTAATAATAAGTTATGGTTTCTGCCTTGAATCAGCTCAGTTGATGGATGAGGAAGTACAAAGTTGCAAATCAGTATAAGTATTTTGATAAAGATGACTTAGGAAGGAATAACTTTTAGGAAAATATGATAGCGCTACAGCCTAATAAAATTCAAAATTAAAAATATATTAATTCAACATTTTTGTTGCCTTCAGGAAAAGGGGGTCCTTTAAGATACTCTAATCAGGTATATACTAAAAGGAGACTAATGATGACTTTAACTCATTTTTATTGTTTTACATTTAAAACAGCATACTGTTTATATTTAAATCAACAGTCATTGTGTTTAGCATTCCTATTCTATTCCCATTAGAATCTTCAACAAATAAGAATCTGACAACTTATCCCATAACTTTCAAACAGGACAATCAAGATTATATTTTATTAGTGGTGAATAAAAAAATACAAAATATTCCTTCTTATATTTTACAAAGGAAAGTCAACTTAGTTTTTAAGGAAAAAAATGATTATTCACTTCTTTTAACAATGCCAATATTTTACCATTTATCAAAATCTTTATGTTTCATTGTTTCTAACTGATATTGAAAATTAAAATTAAAAAAAAAGAGTTTCTCTACAATTCTGTTTCATATTTCTCCAGATTAAACACAATTCTTTTAATGATCCCTCAAGGAAAAAACTTCAAGTCTCTGAAATCCCTTAGTCACTATCCTGGTAATGTCCATTAATGTATATAACAATTAAGATGATATCTCAATATCTTAGTGAATTTTGAAAATCTGCTTGGAGTTGATTATCTCATCTAAATACCATAAATTATGAATAATTTAACTATGAATTAATCTACAATTTCCACTCTCTAATAATATTTTATTGTTCTATCAGTTTTTAACACATAGTAGAAAGTCAGTGAATAATTAGAGATAAATTAATAAATTATTAAATATATTGTTTCCAAAATTGATCTTTCTTCTGATTCATCTTTGAGAATTTGGAGTTACACTTGAGAATGAATGCTCAAATATTTACATGCATTGTTATTAAATTAAATCTTATAAATTTATTCTGTTAAGCATAATGAGATTGTATGTTATTTTTGTCATCAGTTCTCATTGTTAACAACTTTTACAGCTATATTAAATATGGCCTTATTCAGGTCATTACTTTTCAATTGTGGATATGTTAGATCACACAAGGGACTCTTCACTTGTAACTAATAGTCTTTTTAGATGATGACATTCATTCTTTCATCAACTCCTTTTAATCGAAGTCATTTAATATGTTACTAATTTGCCTAAGTGAATTGACATCAAGCTCATAATTCTCTATGTTAACTACAAAAATGTGAGGGACTTATTCCATTATTCTGAGTGTTTTCCAAAGATAAAAACATTACCATGTTTAAAGTTTAGTTTGAGATAAACTAGAAATACTGGGAAATGTTTGATGTTAACAATTTGCAAACAATATAAAATCTGTGTTGACTTCAGCATTTTGCTTGACTTATGCCTGTTTTCCAACACCTATAAAATGAATTTCCCAAGTCATCATTATTGACCTTTAGTTAATAATTATTCACACTTACTCATTAATAATTTTAAGTATATAAAATATTGATTCTCTTGAATAATTTAATACTATTTACTCTTCAATGAAACTTTTCTATAAATAATGTCAAAGGATCAAAAATGTAGAAAAACTTTGGATTGGTCATTTCTTGAGGGTGGGGTTACTGAGATTGTTGATATGTGCTTTATAATTTGAATAATGTATATATTTCGACAGAAAGCTGATTATCTCATTTGCATTAATAGTATGTGTGTGAATTTATATACTTTCATGAGACTGATTGATCAGCATGAAATTCTATAATGTCTGATGTCACTATTTCAGATATTAAAAAACAACTTAAATGCTTATGAACAATGGAACAGTTAAGTGCAATTTGCTAAATTTGTGCAAGTTAATATTATGTAACTAGTTTTAAACATGACATATTTACTTATATTTTGATTCAGTGATTTCTCTGATAACTAGGTAATTAGACAGAAAGATAATCAGATAGAGAGCCACACAGATAAAAAGACATGAAGACAAACATAAAAATGGTTAAAATTATATACATAGATTATATACATAGGCAGACAAAAAGGCAGATATACATGGATACCTACACACACATAAATAAATAAATAAATAAATACATAAATGTGTGTGTGTGTGTGTGTGTGTGTGTGTGTGTATATCATCTGTCCAAAAGTTATACAGCCATGTAACATGGAAAGTAGAGACACTTATTGAAGAAGATACAAGATACAAAGAAATATTGTACATAGGACAATGATGCCTCAGTCCTTTCAAAGTAGGCACCTTGGGACCTCACACAGTTTTCCCAATTGCAATCAGTTGACCCCCAACATATTTTCCTGAATCTCACTGAAGGTCTGAAATCTCTTCCCTTTCAAAGGTGGTTTTAGTTTTTGGAAAAGCTAGAAATTGCTGGGTGCCAAATCTGGGCTGTAGGGGAACTGAGTCACCTGGGAAAGTCGATGTTTTCCAAAAAAATTCTGTACGAGATCTGATGCGTGAGCAGGCACACTGTCGTGATGAAGCTGCCATCACCAGTTTGCCCAGAGCTGCAGTCTTCTGAATCATCTAAATAGTTTCCATGGAGGAATGTTCAAGCTTAATGCAAAATCTGATGCAGATTCATTGTTCTACTTACTCCTTCATTTTGACTGTGACGGCCACACAGTACACGTGTTCACTCAACAGCATCTTACACAAGCACTGACTAATATAGTGAAGTCATCATTGCTCACGCATGCACATTCCAGTACACTCTTTTTGGCTGCCAGGTTACATCTATGTCAGGGAAACCAGTCTCACTATATTAACTATGCCTGGGCTTTTTCTGGACAGTCTACACAGATAGACAAGTAGAAAAACAGACAGATAGACTGAGACAGATGTATCGAGAGACAGTGTGATGAACAGATAGATGTAGACAGAGAAATAGAATAACACACATATATTCAGAGTGCCTGATGTGTGTGTATGTGTGTGTGTGTGTATGAGTGTGTATATATATATATAGGGGAGAGAGAGAGAGAATAAGAATGAATGTGAGTTAATACCTGGGGACAGGGATTTTCTTTCTCCTTTTTTAAAGATTTTTATTTATTTTTAGAGAGGAGAAAGGAGGGAGAAAGAGAGGGACAGAAACATCAACGTGTGGTTGCCTTTCATCTGTCCCTTACTGGGGACCTGGCCAGCAACCCAGGCATGTGCCTGGCTGGGAATCGAACCAGCAACCCCTTGGTTCTCAGGCTGGCCTTCAATCCACTGAGTCACACCAGCTAGGGCAAGAGATTTTCTTAGAGAGATATATTTGAGGTAGAGGTAAAAAATCTGGAAACATGTTTCTCTGGGAAGCATGAAAGGACTTGTTTTGGTACAGAACTTAATATAGTGTTTTGGTTTCCTTCTCAGAAAAAAAATTGCTATGAAATATATCATGTAAGAGACAAAGATTTTCCAGGGAAATTTAGCAATGGGGAAAATCTTCTTTTCATATCTAGTAGTAGATCAATTATTGATAGCAGATTGTAAATTCCACAATAGATTATGGATCTATTTCACCTGTAAGTTTTCATTTAATGTGTTTTAAGGTTCTATTGCTTGTTGCCTACCCATTTAGAATTGTTGTCTTCTTAGTGCATCGATCCTTCTATCATTATGTAATAACCCTCTATCTCCAATAATTTCTTTCTCTGAAATCTTCTTTTATCTTATGTAAATACCCATTCTTGTTTTTCATTGTATTATGGTTTGTCTGACATTTTTTTCCATCATTTTACTTTCAATAAATCTATGCTGTTGTATATGTCAATTTCTTAAATATAGCATTTTTAAATTTTATTTATTTTAATAAAAATTTAGAATAGTTTTAGATTTACATGAAATTATAAAACAGTATAGAAAGGTCTCACAGACTTCACTGCTAGTTTCCCTATTAATAATTTCTTACATGGTGCATTTGTCACAGTTAAAGAACTATTGATACATAATTATTAACTATAGTCTGTGTTTAGAGCTTTCATTGTTACTTAATTTTTTTTCTTTTTCAGTTATCCCACCAAAGCTACTACATTACATTTAGTTGTCATGTCTTCTTAGACTACTTTTAGATGTAACAGTTGCTCAGAATTTCCTTGGTTTTGATGCTTTGATAATTTTGACCTGGATGGTTAGGTAGTTTGTAGCATGTCTCCCCATTGGGACTTATCTGTTGTGTCTGTCTTGATCAGGTTGAGAGTATATGTATTTGGAAGGAAGAGCCCAGAGATAAAGTGCTAGTTAAATCACATGTCAATGGTACATTGCACAACCTGACTGACTGTTCCATGTTGATGTTAACCTTGATCACTTGATTAAGGTAACATTTGCCCAGTTTCTTCGTTGGAATGTTACCCTTTTTTCCCCCTTTTTGTACCTGCCTCCTGGGAGGAGGCTACTATGTGCACCTCATTACACATGAGCCTATGATACAAAAAAAGATAGACAACACCAAGTGTTATGAGAATTTCAAGGAACTGGAAGTCCTACATTGCTTGTGGAAATGAAATAATGCAACCATTTTGGAAAACTTTGCTGGTTTTTTAAAAAGCTAAACATAAACTTATCACATGACCTGGCAGTTTTATTCCTATGACTCTAAGTGAAATTTAAAAAAAGGAAAGAAAAAATGTATATCCCTGAAAACCTCATATGCCAGAGATTATAGCCACTCTGTTCATAATAACCAAAAGGTGGAAACAACCCAACTAGTAAACAGATAGACAAATGTGGTATACCTATACAATGGAACACTACACAGAAATAATAAAAAGAAACTATTTATATGTAAACTAGATGGACCACAAGATCTTTATGAAAGAAACAGGACACCAAATATTAAATGTTATATGATTTCATTTCTCTGAAATATTTAGAAGAGACAAATTTAAAGAAATAGAAATCAGATCAGCATTTAACTGTAGAATTGGGTTCACACAGACTTGACAGAATTGTTTGGGGTGTCAGAAATGTTTTAAAAGTGGCCTGTGTTGGTTGTAAAATTCTATAAATTTATTAACCTATAAATAATTAAATTTTATTCAATAGAAAATAGCTATATGTGAATGGGATGATGTGTAAATTATTCCTCAATAAAGCTTTATAAATTATTATCAGAAAGTAAAAGTTAAAGAAAATACAGTTCCTCATATAAACTTATTTTTCTAATGTTTGACAGTAAACTGTAGTTAGTTATGGCTCATTCATACTTTTGTACACTATTATATATCCCAATAGAATTATGCATAGAAAAGGAATTATGAGATTTTATATGGCAGATACTAATCATTCTGGGAAGATTAACATAAAAACTGATATATGAATTTTTCAATCAATTTATTTTGCATACAGCATACTTAAGGAAAACAAATGTATTTGACAATATATTTTTAAATAATTAATTTATGAAATGATCACTTGTCAAAACACATAAAATATATATGTAAGATGATAGATCCTAGCAGATTTTCTCTAGGTTATTTGGAGAATTCTAAAATATACTGTTAGTTCCAGGTTCAGAAGCTCTTATTGTTTTATAATACTAACTCTCAGCTATGAAAACAGTTTACTGCTAACATAATTTAAGGATCTGCATTGGCATTACTTATTCATTATGACTTCTTTTTGATTAAGGTTTTATATAGTTGTGTTCACATCTTTAAGCAATATTGTGACAAAAATGAATTGAAAAAATTGATATGAAGTTTGATATAAAATTTTAGTATGTACAACAGAGGAAATGTGATGAACACATGGCATTTCATTTTATTTTCCTCTGGAGGACAGAGAAAGGACATATTTCCCAGTCTAGCTGTATCTAGTTATGTCACAGGTGGCGCAGGTAACCAGGTTCTTAGTGGTCAGGACAAAGAATTGAGCCAAACACACGAAGTTTATAGTATAAAGAAAGAGGTAAGATTTATTAAGCGATAGCACACTCCACAGAACATGGGAGAGAGCCAGCTCTGAGCAGAGATTGACCACGTGGGCTGGGGGGACTTTCTTTTTATAGGGCGGAAGCTTCCCAGCTAGTCTTTGGTGGGCTTCTATTGTGCATGTACAAGGAGTTACATTTCAAAGCTACTGCGCATGTGTGGTTCCCCAAGATTTTCTTGATTGGCTACTTAGAGAAGGGAGTCCCACAATATTAATTCATTATAATGCTATTACAATGAATCAGGGGTAGTGTGCAGGTGCATTCCATGATTCAAAGTTATCCCAGAAAACAGGAACAACCGGTATTAGGGGGTCTCTCATGTATGGATGTTTTCTCCATCCCAGCCCTGCGGGGCTCCTGGAGTTCCCTCCTGACTGCCTCCTGCCTCAGTTATAGCTAATATAATATAAGAAAAAATGATATAAACCATGTCCAAGCCTGGGTTATAAATGTATTCCACACCACATGCTGCCCCATCCTGTCCTCTTCTGATGTAATTTTAGATGACAATGTAAAAGATGGTGACACCCAAAAGTAAAGAAACTGGGTTTCTTAATAATTTCATGGAGAAGACTGTTACCACAATTTCCAGTCTCATTGGACTGTGAAGTGATTAACAGTAAAATTTCAACATTGTGTTAAGCTACAGAGATTGGTGAGGCAAAATTTTTATTAGTGTGTTGCAGAATTCTAATATAAAATTAGTCCCAATATAAAATAAAATATTACATTGGAAATGACTAAACATAGCCATATTTCCTAGCTAATATTTTTACTATTTGTTTTTAGAGCTTTGAAATTGCATATAGGAATGTTAAATGTTGCATAAATGGACATACACATTAGAAATTGATTTGGGGGTGTTGAGTACTTGCTGTGTACTGTACTAAATATTTTATGTACACAAACTTTTAAAATTCCATCAGCAAACGATGAGATTGTTGCTATTATTATCCTTTATTATTATTAACTATTATTATGTAATTATTATCTAACTATTATATATTAATAACAAAACATTAATATTATTAATAACAACGAATGATATTATAAATACTTTATTATTGTCCTATTAGTATTAATGGATGAGGAAACTCAGGGAGAGTGAACTCTCGTAAGATGTTAGAATGTATTTCTAGATAGTGGAATAGATGAGACTTGAACATGAGTACTTTGACTTGAGAACATGAGCTCTTAACTACTCAGAAAAGGCAGCCAAGATATGTGTACATATGAAAATAGTTTTAAATATTTTATCCCCTTATAAATTAGTATATCTTGTCACCTTACAATCATTTAAATGAATACAAATTTGTCCATAATTTTCTGGTAGCAATGAAAGTATTAGTGTAATGGCAATAATAATTATATAATAATAAGAGCAGAAAATATTTGAAAATGGCATGTCAATAATTCTAAATGTTCTTGGAGTTAATATTCATGTATAGTATTTATGAAGTTAACACTACAAAGAAGTCCAAATTTGCAGATCAGGAAATGGAGACAGCATGCAGCGTGGTAACTTGTGACATATTAATATGGAGTCACGATTCTAACCCAGATGTTACCCCATACTTTGTACTCTTAATCATTACAGTTTCTCTCTTTTATGTTTTTAACAGCATCCTCCATCATCAAACAGGAAACATAATCATGACTAAAATGACAATCATGCAAACAAAACTTCTTTTTGGGAGGGAATTACTGTATTTGTGTTTATAGATATAAATCTATGCCTATGTTTTATACTTACATCATTAACTTTAAGACAAAATGAGTGAAAACAGGTTTCTCTAAATAACATTCAGAATTCCTATATTAATCTAAGTTATATTCAGTGTAAACAGTGAAGACGGCCACTAAAACCCTAAATCATGAAGAAAAGTAATGATAGGGGACTCAAGACTTGGAAAATTTTAGCTTAAGGTAAAAAGTAATGAGTCTAGCAAGTAATGTGTATGTTAAAGCTTTTGTTTCAGAAACTACAGGTAAGGCCCATCCTGGCTCCTGGGGGAAAAAGCTGAACTCCTAGGGCACTGATAGAAGATTACCACCTGGGGACATCCCAACCTTTGTTCCAGGGAAAGCAGACCACCACCCCTCCCCCTTGGGATCAGCTAACTGCCCAGGACAGAAATGTTGCAGCTTCTGAGTCTCAAAGCCCTACCAGCACTTTGTTTGTCCTCCCCCACCCCCTTATAAAAGGTCTGGCCAGGAAAGAGAAGGGAAGATGGTTTGTTAAGGAATGAATCTGCCATCTTCTCAGATCGCTGGCCATTTGAATAAAGTGCCCAAAAAAGATTCAATCGCTGTCATTGCTTATTGGATTTGGTAGTGATAGGCAGCCTGAACACCCGTGTCTTTTCCGGTTACAGTAACACCTTAATATTTTATGTGCTGCTTACCTTTAAAACACTATGTTTTAAATTGGAAATTCAAGCTGTAGGTTTTACTAGTGACTTGCTGACTATGTAGGAATTTCCTGACATATAGATCAGACAGCTTGCTCCACACTGCCATTTGAGGACTACAGAACTTTTCGGTCTCCAAATACTTTCTCACTGACTTAATTCAATGCCTAAATGGCAGTTCTTAAAGATTACAATTAACATTTAAATATCTTCTGGCAATGATAATGCTATAAGCCACTGTCAGACACTTATCAATTAAATTATTAATAAATATATTAAATTATTTATAAAATGAAGCCAGATCTTTACAATATAATGGATAGAATTTACTAGCCATTTTGTCATAGCCTGTCATACATGTTCTTTCACAATGTCTACCAACATAGATGCTCCAAAAACTGTAATAAATGTTTGCTTACATAGAGCTCACACAGAGCAAGTCACCTTTAAAAAAATTATTTTCTTTAATTAATTGTTGTTCAGTTACAGTTGTCCCTATTTTTCCCCCCATTGCTCTACCGTGCCCTCCCCTCCCCCATCTTCCACATTCATTTGTAGTAAAGCCAGAAAAGATCTGAGGCACGGATGCACTGGTTACAACAGGCATGCTAGGAGTAAATGTCACAGTAGGCAGCTCAAGACAGGAGGAGGATAGTGACTGTTACCACTGTTCTCAAGGTGGGGAATGATATTAAAGCTTAATACAGCTGAAGGATTAGAAATGGATATGATAATAAACTGCATTTATATTCAAATTTTGTGTAAGAGTGACCTTTATGGGGGTCTCTCTAATGTAGTTTTGAAATGTAAATACTATTTTAAAAAGACAAACTGACTCAAGAATTTTTATTTGACCTTTACCAAAAGTTCAAAGAACAGGTATGTACAATCCAGTATAAAGAAAAAATAAAAGAAACTCTGCAACTCATGTTTTCAGGCTAGTGAAACCTTGGTAACAGAACCTGATATGCTAGATAAAAAGAAAAAATATCATAGGCCAATTACAATAGTAAAAAGAGATAAATTTCTGATAAAATACTTTAAAAAAATCTCATGTACTGGAAATAACATGCAACTAGCTTAACTTAGAAAGGATAATTACCCAAAAGTTAAAGCAGACATTAACTAAATTCATAAACATGCTAAGATGAATCACTTTAGGCAGTAACAGAGAGTGTTTGATACCAGTTTTTTTTATTTATCATTGCAATTTTAAGCACCAGCTATAAGCATGTAATTTTAAGCAATAGCAAAGAAAATAAATCCAAACCAAGACACGATTTATGAGTGCAACAAAAAAATTTAAATACCTTAAATAAATATAAAATACATTCATAGTCTGATGAAGAAAATCCTAAAAGTGTTTTTGAAAGATTAAGAAAAGATCTAAATACATAAAATTGACATATTTATAAAGAAAAATATATCACAAAAATGGTACCATTCCCTAAACCCATCAGTAGATACAATGCAAAGTCAAGCTCATAAATAAGATTTAGACAGGCTGACTGTATAATTTATATGAATGTCCAAAAGTCAAAAATAGCCAAGATGTTCTGAAAAGAACAAGAAAGAGGAATTTGTTATAATTGCTTATGCTACTTATGAAACTGTAGTATTTAAAATACTGTGCTACTGTGCAGAGAATTAAGTCCATGAATAGAACAGAGATCCAAGAAAATGACTAAAAAAAATCTCTGAAAACTTAATTAGTAAAATAGGTGGTGTTTCAGATCAGTGGGGAGATGTTAAGAACACAAAGATCAGTTGCGGGGAAAAATGATTACCCATGTACTCAGAAAAGTAAATTTGATCTCTTTTTTACACCTTGTATTAATTTATTTTTAAATTAATTATACACCTATACTACTTAATTGTGGTTAGAAGAATAATTTCTAAACAAGACATAAAATCAAACCACAAAATGTAAAGTAATATATTCAACTACATAATACTGAAAATTATAAAAATGCCAGAGATATATTTATAATTCTCAACAGACATAAGATTTGCATTTTTAATATAAAATGATTACTACAGAATAACAAAAATAGATTTAATAAGAAAGTGAAAAATATGAACTATCATTTTATAGAAGCAGTTTTATAAATACATATCATAAAACTACTCTATCTCACTAGAATTAAGACATGCAAAATAACATCGTAAGATAAATTTTCAAATCCACTGGGCTGGTAGGAAAAAAAGGTAATACAAATTGTTAATTAAAATGCAATCTTTTAGCCCTGGCTGGCATAGCTCAGTGGATTGAGCATGGGCTACGAACCAAAGCATCGCAGGTTCGATTCCCAGTCAGGGAACATGCCTGGGTTGCAGGCCACAGCCCCCAGCAACCATACATTGATGTTTCTCTCTCTTTCTCCCTCCCTTCCCTCTCTAAAAATAAATAAATAAATAAATAAATATTTTTAAAAAAAGAAGAAGAAGGGTAAACTATTTTAAAAAATGTGATCTTTTACTGCTAGTTATGGCTTAAATAAGTAAAAGTATGGAGAAAACAATTTTCTTTACTAAATATACTTTAAAATTCACATATCCAGTGACTTAAGAATTTTAATAATAGTACAATAGAAAAATCTATTCATAAGGAATACAGTAGATATATGCAAGATTACTCCTAACAATTTTATTGGTAATAAAAATAAATCTGGACACAACCCAAATCTCCATCAACAATAAAGTAGTTAAGTAAATTCTTTCTTAAACCTTCAAGAATCACAGATAGTAGTGGAAATTAAGAAACTAAATAAATCTTGAAATATCAGTATGAAGTAAAAAACCCATAAAAATAAATACAATATAATTTCATCTTTATATATGTATGTGTGTGCTGATATTCCATATCAGCTAGGAACTGTGTTGAACTCCCACTAATAGAGATATTATACTAGCACAAATAATTTAAGATTTTATTATTCAAGTGAAAGAAGCCTGGAGGTGAATAATCCAGGGACTGACTGCATGGAGGTCACACCAAAGGTTTTTTCTTTCTTTCTTTTTTTTAATGCTGTTCTTTACTTTCAATGACTCTATATTGAAGTTCAAAAGCTGATGGTTGCAGCTCAGGCATCAAGAATTCATTCTAAATAGTAATGTAGAGAAGAGGAAGAAAAAAGGACAAATAGAAAAAGACTTCTCCTGAGAGACCCAATCATTGGGTTTCATCTCAGAGGTCTCCATTATCTTCAAAGGATGCTAGAAAATACAGTATGTCAGCTGAGTATATTGCCATCTTCTAAAAAAATAGAGCTCTGTACCAAGTGGGAAGGAGCAAAAGGATAAGGAATAAGTAACTAGCAGTCTTTTTCTCAAAGAGTAAAATGGCAAGGGAAAGCAAAGAGGAAATAACCCAAAAATGAAAGTTATCTTTGAAGACTGGGAAAAAGATGCTTGACACTTGAAGCACATAACAATTTCACAAATTAGTGTTTTGCCTCTAAAGCTTGGTGGTGGGTGCATGGATGTTCATTTTTAAACTGCACATAACATTTTCTACATTCTTCTCTACTCTTACAAATAATTTAAAAAATAAAACAAGTGAAAAACCTTCTGTTCCAATTAATCTTTGAATTTCAATGTGAGGAAAGTAAAATTATGAGATTTCTTCTAATTGTTGTTGAAAATACTGCTTTACTTTAACTATGACTTTGCCTTTTTCAGTAACAGAGCCTAAGTAAGTATGGCAGACATGACACATTTAGATTGCTTAGATGGAACACTGGTATTTTCAGGTTTTAGAAGTATACTTTATATTTCTTGTGTTCAAAAATTCATTTGTATTTATTAGCAATAGTAATCTATCTCTATTTTCACAAAATTATTTTGTGTATTTTCTGCAAAAATCAAACAACTTTATCAGCAAGCTCTTCATTTATTCAGAAGGTAGAGAAGACGTCAGTAAGAAAGCACGTATTGCGTGCTGGGTGCTGTATTCAGTACTGAGCATTCAAAGTGATTGCTTTTTGGGTTACCATATCTCATGCAACAGGTCTCAGGACAAATTCTACCATATCACAAAGCCTGGATTAAAAACTTCTGAAGAGAAGAGAGCTTTTGGGTTTCTAACCTCCCTCCTTCACTCACAGAGTCAAATTAGAGGTAGGGTACCCTGTTTGGTATGTGATCTGATTATGCATTCCCTGGAGGACCTTGTCTCTCTTTATGGTTCTGTCTTCCTACACGACAAGCATGATGAAGCATAGTTGTCAGAGGAAGTAAAAGTAGACTCGGATCCAGGAAATCTGGATTTGTTTGCTTCAGGGTTAGAGGAATTATGTGGGAAAATCTACTGTCCAGTGAATGAGATCTATATTATTATATTCAAAACATTGTATCATATCTGAGAAAACTGAGCTCAGAAATGTAAATTAACATGTTTAAAGTCACATATGTAGAGTCTCATAATTAGAGTTATAATTTGAAAACTTATAGTGCTATTCTACCATAAAATATTGCTTCCTAATTGAATATGATTGCAGCACCTACAGAACTCCATCAAATTGTATTTACCCTCTATTTTTATTTTTTCAATAATCCAAATATTTATTTTTGGACAGACTCTGAAAACAATGAAAGACAGCAATTTAAGCAAAAGAAACAACTGGATGAAACTGTAGCAATTTTAATCTATATGCTTTGGACTCTCCTAGAACTAAGTAAGGTAAGTAGCAAATGTATAAATTTAACTGAATCTTTCCCTATCTATCATAAAAGCACTACCAATTTTCTTGTTCAGCTGGCCACCATTATCTGTAGAGCAACTCCACGTATGAGTTACAGGCAGGAGGTAGAAATCCAGAGTATCACTGTTTTTACCATTTGTGGTAGAGGTACATGGAGGCTTGGATATCAGCAGCTAATGATTTCTCTTCAAATAAACCATGTCTGTCTACAAAATAGCCTTTATTTTATTCCTAAAGCATTTTTTTCTCTCTCTCTGGGGTCAGAAGCATCTATATAAAATATTTTTGGAATTATTTTTATTATTATCCTATATAGTAACAACATGATTTTAATTTTAATCACTTTTTAAAAATTTATTCCATGAATAATTGTTGAATGTAAAACATATATGTCTGATACAGTATTTGTTTGGAATGCAACAGTGAGTCAGAGTGAATGTTTTTGTGTCCATAGTGATTAAGCCCTAACGAGAAATAGTGTTAGCTGAGCTACTAAGACTAAAATGATAATATTGAGTATATTGACAGAGTAGCCACAGGTAATAGAGTAATTAAGTGATCAATTGTTGATAGAGTGTGAAATTTGGTAAAATTGGAGGTCAATTCGTAACTGTTTATTGTCCAGACTTTTTATTTTGAAAAATTCAAATAATTCAGGCTTATTTTACCCTGATAATTGTTTCAGCTATTTCACTTTGTAGGTATAGACTCAATCAAGAAGGCAACAGTAATTGTATTTCCCCTTAGAGTCCACCCATGATTCTTACAATCTTCAATGGAAAGCAGCTTCAATACTATAATCAATACATTAATTATCTATTGCTGTGAAACAAGTTAACCAGAACATAGCAGCATAAAACAAGAATAAACATTACAGTTGCTAAATATCTATGGGAAGCTCAGCACAAAATAACAATATTTGTTAATTTATAATTTCTGTGAGTAAGGAATCCTGACAGAGTTTGGTTAGGTAGAGAGGGCCCAAGGTCTCTCAGAAAGTTATAGTTGACATGGCTGCAGAGATTGCAATCATCTGAAGCCTTGGCAGTGACTGGAAGATTTAATTCCAAGAGGCTGCTGTTGAGATACCTGAGTTTTTTTCCACATCGACATTTCCAGAGGGCTGCTTGTGCGTCCTCCTGACATGGGTGCTGACTTTCCTCAAGGTAAGTGATCCAAGGGAGGGAATAAAGCAACCTCCATGTCTTTTATAACCCAACCTCAGAAGTCAGACACTATCACTTCTGTATAAAACTGTTGGTTACACAGTCCTATTTAATGTGAGAGGGTGATACCAGTGTGGTACCTGGAGTGAGGGAGGGGCTCAGGGCCGAGGTGGGAGGGGTGGCGGCAGGGTGAATCCGTGGTGCTAGCCCACCCTGGCATGATGACAGCTTTTCCAATCCCCTGGCAGAGACCTGGCAGGGGGAAGCCCTGCACTGAGCGTGTGCTAGGCTACTGAAATGTTTGGACAAAGAAAAAATCCCTCCTTCTCCCATTGCCTTAGAGAAGGGGGAGGAGATGTGCCAGAGTAAGATCTGCTAGTCTAGCTAGAGAAAAGAATGGGATTGGCTGGGGCGCTGGGCACTACCAGAGCACACGAAAGGTTGGGCAGAGAGATTTAAAAGGTGGCAGGGAGAAACAGGCTCCTTTCTTCCCCTCTGTAACTCTGTGGAGGCCGGCTTGTGCTGAGGCCAAGTCGTGTATGCTGGGCTGTGCCCCGGGAATAAGTGCCCCAGCAGTGACCCACAGGATGCTCTGGCATCTTCCCCCACTGTGCAGATAGTTCTAAAACGCTGCTGTTTCTCTGGGATCCAACTCACCAAGGTTAGGTCTGGGCCCTCAGGTCCTGGAAGCCATGTTGCCCAGAAGCAGGCCCCCAAGGCCACTGTGATGAAACGCTAACACAGACGCAGGCCTCTGGCATGGGAAGAAGCCATGGCATGGTGATTGCAGTGCCAGCCCCTCACGCAGACTCGAGAGAGGGAGCCTGAAGCCAGAGAGCTATCCACTTAGCAGCCTTGGGCTCAAAAGGACAGAAGAACGATGGGGTGGGATTTCTGGGCATAGTTTTGGGTTTATCTTTTGGGGAATAAATGGGTTTTGTCTGTGTTTTGTGGAAGAGATTGACCTGGAGTCAGGGACTTCCTAATTCTCCCAATTGTGCAACATTTTAATAAAGACCTCTTTCCTTCCCCACCAACCTTTGTTTATGGCGTATGCATATGTTAAGTAGTGGGCAGCCAAACCCAACTTTTGTTGGGTAACAACAGGACTGCATTAGAGGGTGGGTATCATACAGAGAAAATCATTGGGGTTCATCTTGGAGGTTGGTTATCATATCCAGGGTCATTTCTTTTACTTTTTCTTTGAAATATTTTCCATTTAAAATCTGTTTTACTTAGAAAGAGTAGTGATGAGATACAGCATATTTTTAAATCTGTGTAAGAGAAGCAATCCTGTCTGTAATTAGTCAGGTTCTTCTAAAGCGCTAAGGCAAGGCCCTCAGAACTAAACGCCTGTTGTATTCGTTTATTTATTACGTGATCTAATATACAAAAAGTCTATCTTTCTTGGAAAGTCATAGATGGTTTTTTGTTCACAATGTTACTATGTTTTTTAAGTTAAAAATAATTGTTTCCTAGAGCTTGCTTTCCTTTGCCCCTTAATTTTACACATGAGGTTACTAATATCAAGAATGTTTGAGTAACTAAGGTTTGCAAAATTTGTAATAAAATTTGGGTATTATGAATCATAATTCTGTCTTTTTACACTTGCTAGCTGATAAGTAATTTTCAATAATTTTACGCTAGAATAAGAAAGCATTCATACATTTAGCATGAGACATTTGCAAGCTTGTTACAATAGAGCACTTCACAATGCCAGCAGTTATAAACTTTTCCTTGTGTGACATCTTTCTTTTCATCATGATGGAGTTTCAGATCAACATTTAAAGACTTAAAACAATGAAATGGAACTTCCCTGAAAGAGTTAATGAAACAGTGTAAATGTATGGGCAAACAGAAATTTCAGAAATGTGTTGATTTCAAAGTTCTGACAAAAAAATTAGAAATCTTTCTGTATGATTGATTCATGTATTGTTTCACATGCTATACTGAGCAAATAACAAAACTATGGAATCCTTAAATTTATGAACATACACACATATTGTTCTTTCAACCTTTAAAATCTCCTCAGCTTTTCTGTGTTTGCAAATATATTTCCTTTCCTTTCAATAAAATTATTTTCCCTTCCAAAACTAGCTCATGGTGTTAGAAGCAGTATGCCTAAGTATTGAATTACTTCAGTCATTGTGAAACAACTATAAAATAAAATTAATTTATTAGTAAACAAATACAATGCAGACAGAGCAATGGATCATCAAATATTAAACTATATCAGAAGACAATGGAGAGATAGGTGGGATCGCAATCCACTTCCCTCTGCACATGGGTGAAACACCTAGCCTATCTTCTGAGGAACAGAGTGAGCAGCCAACACTATCCCAGCATATATGAAGATTGGAGACTGAAAACTGTAGAGGACATTGAAAAATCAGGCAGTAAGGAGAGTGCGTCTGGACAATAAGGTCCTTGGGTCCAGGGACCAGGGACCAGGGACCAGGGACCAGGGTGGTAGCAGCCCTAAACCCAGCACCTCCAGGTTTGTCACAGGGTCCTTGGGAGAGAACCAGGTCAATGGCTCCCTCTCCTGCCAAACAAGGTTTGAGCAGCACCAGGGGAGACCTGGTTGCTTGAAGTTGCAGGGACGGGAATAAGAACAAAGTGGCAAACACATGGGGGCTGTGTGTGTGGGCTGGGGAGAGTTGAGAGTTGGGCCATGGTGGGCCCTGACCTGAATAGTCCCCAGTCTGGTTGGAGAATTAGGCTGTATGAGAGGCCAGGCCTCTGTACTGAGTGGCAGACTTAAGCAAGAGGAATTTCTCAAAAAGAAAGTGAAAAAAGAGACATTTGGCAGCTGTTTAGGGAATTCTTTTGCAGCAGCTCACCCAGCCTTCTCCCCTCCCAGCCGTGAAGTACTCCTGAGGCGGCCTGAAGGGCTCCATGCTCACACCTGAGGCCCTGGGAATGTTGCACACCTGAACCTGTGGGACCAGTGGCTGACCATCCTGCTACACCCACAGGCCCAGGACAGAGCTCTCCTGACCCTACCAGCCAGAGGCACCATGCACTCAACCCCTGCACTCCCAGGGAAGCAGCAGAGAAAGTATGTACCATCATCCGCAGCTGTAGCTACAATGGTACCCCTGCCCTGCAGGGCCAACTGGCTCTCGAAGAGGAAGGCAGAGATACCCCCACAGGGGAGCATTGCAGGGCTCAGGGAGTCAGCAATCCTTAGAAAGACTTAACACAGTGGGGAGGCTAAACTAGCCTGAAAGGGTGTTGAGAGTCCCTAGCATCTAAGACAGCAATAGCAAGAAGGGGGTGTGTGAATTCCCCCTAATTGTTGCACCTCAAGGACAGTGCAACTGGTGGACTAAAGGCCTTGGCTGGGCGCAGAAGGGCAGGGAACTGAGGAACTGGGCTGGAGACCAGTGGAGTGCTGATCAGGAAGGGAGAAAAGTGAAACCAATTTCCCCTCAGCTTGCTTCAGTCAGGAGACCAGGAGAACTGGTTTGGCCAGTTTGAAGCCAGCAAGAGGCTTTTTTTTTAAGTGATTTTTTCCTTTTTAATTCCTTTTTCCTCTCTTTCCTTTTTCCTTTTTTATTTCTTCTTCCTTTCTCTCCCTTTTTATCTCTTCTTCCTTCCTTCTCCTTCTTTTTCTTTCTTTTTTAAATCCACACAAGTGAGACAATAAAACCTGGAACTGTGACCAGAGTTGGACCCAAAGAGGGGCAACCCCAACAGCTGAGACAGTGAGACAAATTTCACTTTACTACTACAGGGAACTTGCAAGTTATGGTATATTTGTATTATTATTTTTCATTATTCTTACATTTTTCATTTTATTAGTATTTTTTTTTTGTATTTCTTTTCTTTCTGTGTAGTCTTCTTCGCTTGGCTGGTTAAATTTCATTGTTTGTCTGGTACCCATTTTTTTCTCTTTCTTAGTGTATTTTTAATTTACTGTCTTTCACTTGCCTTGTGTTCCATTAGAACACTACGGTAGGTTCTATACTTCCTATTCTTATTATCCAGATTACATAGAGTCTGTCAAATGATTGTTGCTCCATTATTATTGTAAATTATCGATGTTCCATATAATTGTAAATACTACACAGCACCCCTCCCAGGTTTTAGTCCACCTCACTGTTTCCTGACCTTTATTACTGTTGCAGTTAATTCTATTCTCTCACACACTACACCCATTTTCTATCCTTTACTCTCACTTTACCTCATAATCTGAACCTCCCACAAGCTCATTGCTTTATAGATCCAACTCATAGTCCTCCCCCCACCAACAAGTGTCTTATATACTTCCCACCCTTTCTTAAAAGTGGCTAGTTGGGTGAAATGTCACTGTTAATACTATATATATCCAAAGGACCTCCTACTTTTCTCTATGGGTTGGTACTTTAAATATCATGAAATACAATCCTGCTGTCTTAAATCATTTTCCATGCTTGCTCCAACTGATCACAAAAAAGAGTATGCGGAAGCTGAGAACACCAGGATATCTGCTGGAAGAGGAAACCCACCAACAATGGAACCACCAACAGATAACAATACAAGAAGGTGAAGGAGGGAGTGGAAGCCACACTAAGTCACCTAGGACCTATCTAGAAATACAATTAAATGGTGGAGAAATTACTCAGAACAAACAACTGAACAAGAGAGAGAAAATTCTCAAAACATTGTACACACGGAACAACCAGCTTCAACACAACCTGCCCACACCTGCACAACAGAATACAAGAAGTGGTGGACAGAGTGACCCTCAGTTAACCAGCTGGTGAGAAGGACCCACCAAGGAAAGACCCAATAACAATCAAAACCCAAAGGCAAACACAAAGCCAACATAAATGACAGCCCAAGACCAATGAGTTAAGGAGATCAAGGAGACTGCCCCCCTGAATCTCACAGGTCTTCTACCATAGAAGTTCACACCATAAATCCAGGGAGTCAGAACAGATCAATTTAAGGTGCTGACACTAACAAGAAAAGTCTCACAAACAATGGGAAGACAAAGAATCCCGAAATGAAAGGAAAGGAGGAAGCCTCAGAAAGAATGCTAAATGAAATAGAGGCAAGTCAACTATCAGATACTGAGTTCAATGCAATGGTTATCAGGAAGCTCAATGAGCTCACAGAGAATTACCAAACACTACAAGGAAACTACAATGAACTCACTGCAAACGATATCAACATGAAAAAGGAAATAGAAACTATCAACAAGGGCCAAGAGGAAATAAAGAATACAATTTCTGGGCTGAAAAACACAGTAGAAGGAATCAAAAGCAGGCTTGATGAACTAGAGGATCGGATCAATGGTCTGGAGAACAAGGTAGAAAAAAACACCCAGAAAGAACAAGAAAAGGAAAAGAGGCTCAGAAAGAATGAAGAGAGGTTAAGGGAAATGCAGGACAACATAAAACGTAATAATATCCATATAATAGGGATACCAGAAGGAAAAGAAGAACTAGGGGTAGAAAACCTGTTTGACAAAGTAATGATGGAAAACCTCTCTTATTTGATGAGAGAAAAAGTCAAACAAATCCAGGAAACACAGAGAGTCCCAATCAAGAGGAACCCAAAGAAGGCCACTTCAAGACACATCATAACTAAAATGGCAAAATTCCAAGATAAAGAGAGAATCTTAAAGGCAACAAGGGACAAACAGTTGGTAACATACAAGGGAGCCCCAATAAGACTAGCAGCTGACTTCTCAATGGAAATGCTCTAAGCCAGAGGACAACAGCAAGAAATATTCCAAGTAATGAGAACCAGAGGCTTGCAACCAAGATTACTTTATCCAACAAGGCTCTGAATTAAAATAGAAGGCCAAATAAGGAGCTTCCTGGACAAAAGAACCCTCAAAGAATATATCTCCTCCAAACCAGCTCTGTAAGAGATGCTAAAGGGTCTGCTTTTAGAACAAGAAGAAAAACAGTGAAAGAGAAAGGAACACAGATATGAAAAAAATAGCAATAAGTAAGTACCTATCAATAATAATGTTAAACATAAATGGATTAAATGCCCCAATCAAAAGACACAGAATAGCTGAATAGATAAAAAAAACATGACCCACACACATGCTGTCTACAAGAGACCCACCTCAGAACAAAAGACCTACACAAACTGAAAGTGAAGGGCTGGAAACAAATATTCCAAGCAATTTTACAGGAAAAAAAGCCGGAGTAGCAATACTCCTATCAGACCAAATTGACTTAAAATGAAGAGCCATAAAAAGAGACCCACAAGGTTACTTCATAATACTCAAGGGGAGAATCCATCAAGAAGACATAAACATTGTAAATATATATGCACTCAACATAGGAGCACCCCAATACATAAAGAAAATCTTGGAGAACTTCAAGAAAGATTTTGACAGCAACACAATTATAGTAGGGATTTTCAACACCCCACTGTCAAAAATGAACAAATCTTCCAAACAAAATATTAACAAAGAAATTGCAGTATTGAACAGTGTCCTAGATCAAATGAACTTAAATTATAGATATAGAGCCTCTGATCCCAAAGAAGCAAAATACACATTCTTTTCAAATGCACATGGAACATTTTCAAAGATAGACCACATGATAGGATACAAAACAAGCCTCAACAAATTCAGTAAACTTGAGAGCATATCAAGCATTTTCTCTGACCACAAGGGTGTGAAACTAGAAACCAGCCTCAAGGAAAAAACCCCTAAACACTCAAACTCATGGAGCTTGAATAGCATGCTATTAAATAATGAGTGGGTCAAGAATGAGATTAGGGAAGAAATCAAAAAGTTTATGGAAACAAATGAAAATAAACTCACAACAACTTATGGGACACAGTAAAGGCAGGCCTGAGAGGGAAATTCATAGCAATACAGGCCTACCTAAAGAAGATAGAAACATTTCAAACAAACAACCTAACACTATCCCAACATGAACTCAAGGAAAAACAACAAAATGAGCCCAGAGCAAGTAGAAGGAAGGAAATAACCAAGATTAGAGCATAACCAATGAAATAGAGACTAAAAGCACAATTCTCAGGATCAATAAATCCAGGAGCTGGTCCATGCAAAGACCAAAAAAATCAACAAGCTTTTAAGCAGGCTCAAGAAAAAAAAGAGAGAGGACCCAAATAAGCACAACCATAAATGAAAGAGGAGAGATTACAACTGATACCACAGAAATACAAAGGACTGTAGGAAATTAGAAGAACTATATATGGCAAGAAATTTAAAAACCCAGGTGAAATGGACAAATTGCTAGAAAAATGTAATCTTTTAACACTCCATGAAGAAGAAACAGAAAGCATGAACAGACTAATAATAGCACATGAAATTGAAGTAGTAATCAAAAAGCTTCTGACACACAAAAGCCCTGGACCAGATGGTTTCACAGGAGAATTTTACAGAGCATTTAAGGAAGAGCTAACCCCCACCCTTCATAGATTATTTCAAAAAATTTGAGAAGATGGAAGACTCCCAAACTCTTTTTATGAAGCCAGCATCATCCTAATCCCAAAACCAGATAAAGACATAACAAAGAAAGAAAGTTTCAGACCAATATCACTGATGAACATAGAAGCTAAAATTCACAACAAAATATTGGCAAACTGCATCCAGCAATACATTTAAAAAATCATACACCATGATCAAGTGGGATTCATCCCAGGGATGCAAGGATGGTACAATATTCACAAGTCAATAAACATAATACACCACATAAACAAAAGACAAAAATCACATGATCATATCAATAGATGTGGAAAAAGCATTTGATAAGCTATAGCACCCATTTATGATAAAAACATTCAGCAAAGTGGGAATAGAGGGAGCACTCCTAAAGATAATATAGGCGATATATGAGAGACCTACAGCCAACATCATATTCAATGGACAAAGACTTAGAGCTTTCCCTTTAGGATGAGGAACAATACAAGGATGTCTGCTTTCACCACTTCTATTCAACATAGTACTGGAAATCCTAGCCACAGCAATCAGAGAAGAGATAGAAATAAAAGGCTTTCAAACTGGAAAGGAGGAAGCAAAATTGTCATTGTTTGCAGATGACATGATAGTGTACAGAGAAAACCCTATAGACTCCACCAAAAAACTACTCAATCTAATAAATGAATTTGGTAAAACAGCAGGATACAAAGTTAATGTTTAGAAATAAAAGGCATTTTAGTACACCATCAGTGAAATATCAGAAATAGAAATTAGGAAAAAAATCCCATTTCCTGTAGTGAGAAGAAAAATAAAGTACCTAGGAATAAACCTAACCAAAGAGATAAAAGATCTGTACTCATAAAAATATACAACACTGAAGAAATTAAGGAAGACACAAAAAAATGGAGGCATTTACCATATTTATGGATTGGAAGAATTAACATAATCAAAATGGCCATACTACCCAAAATGATTTATAGATTCAATGCAATCCCTAATGAAGAACCAATGACATATTTCACAGATATAGAACAAACATTTCAGAAATTTGTATGGAACCATAAGTGACCCTGGATAGCTGCAGCAGTTTTGAGAAAGAAGAACATAGCAGGAGGGATCACAATACCTGATATCAAGCTGTATTACAAAGCCACTGTAATCAACACAGCCTGGTGCTGGCATGAAAACAGACACATAGACCAACAGAATAAAATAGAGCCCAGAAACAATCCCAAGCCTCTATGGTCAATTAATATTTGACAAAGGGGGCAGCAACATAAAAGGGAGTAAAAATAGCCTCTTCAACAAATGGTGTTGGGAGATCTGGACAGCTACATGCAAAAAAATGAAACTCAATCACCAACTTACACCAGTCACGAAAATAAATTCAAGGTGGATAGGAGACTTAATGTAAGTTGTGACACCATAAAAGTCCTAGAGGAAAACATTGGCAGGAAAATCTCAAACATTCCATGCAGCAACATCTTCACTGATGTCCTTAAAGGAAGGGACATAAAAGAAAGAATAAACAAATAGGAACTCATCAAATTAAAAAGCTTCTGCATAGCTAAAGAAAACAGCATTAAAATGAAAAGAGAATCAACCATATGGGAAAACATATTTGCCAATGATATCTCAGATATGAGTTTGATCTCCAAAATATTTAAAGAACTCACAGGACTCCACTCCAGGAAGACAGAAAACCCAATTAAAAAATGGGAAAAAGACTTGAACAGACAATTCTCCAAGGAGAATATATGGAGGGTCCAGAGACATGAAAAGATGCTCAGCATCACTAGCCATTGGAGAGATAAGAATTAAACCACAATGAGATACCACTTCACACTGGTGAAAATGGCCATCATGAACAAATCAACAAACAAGTGCTGGTAAGTTGTGGAGAAAAGAGAACCCTAGTGTATTGATGGGGATGCAGACTGGTGCAGCCACCATGGAAAACAGTATTTAATTTTCTCAGAAAACTAAAAATGAAGTTGCCTTTTCACCCAGCAATTCTACTGCAGTGATTATATCCTAAGAGCCCTGAAACACCAATCCGAAAGGACCTGTGTACCCCATAGTAGCACAATTTACAATAGCCAAGTGCTGGAAGCAACCTAAGTGCCCATCAGCAAATGAGTGGATCAAAAATCTATGGTACATTTACACATTGGAATTCTATGCAGTAGAGAGAAAGAAGGAGCTCCTACCCTTTGTGCCAGCATGGATGGAACTGGAGAGCATTATGCTAAGTGAAATAAGCCAGGCAGTGAGGGACAAATACCATATGATCTCACCTTTAACTGGATCCTAGTCAACAAAAGAAAAAAGCAAACAAAGCATACCCAGAGACATTGAAATTAAGAACAATCTAACAATAGCCAGAGGGGAAGGGGAGGGGACAGTGGGGGAAATGGTTTTCAGGAACTACTATAAAGGACACATGGACAAAACCAAGGGGGAAGGTGGACGCAAGGAGGGAGTTGAGTTTGGCTGGGGTTGGGGGGAAATGGTCAGGGCAAAGTGCAGGCAAGTGTAATTGAACAACAATAAAATAATTTAAAAAATATTACTGTAGCCTATCTTTCCAATAATAAATATCTAATTGAAACCATCAGTAGTGTAGAAGTAACATAATTAATAACTATCCTATCTTCCTAAATGATGTACTGGCTTGCTCTCCAATCAATTCACAAGTCTCTACACTAATTTCTTATGATTCCCACAAAGATACTTACATTTGCCAAGCTATTCATAGTGCATTTTTCCTCATATCATCTTTGTAATTTTGCTCCAGGTCATGTTTCACCTAAAAGCAGAGATTTTGCAGGAATAAATACAACTGTTTTGAAATTCAGTTTAGATATTTTCATAGTACAATTTCATAAATAAAAAGTATACCATTGGGCATTTAGTAATTCCCTGATATTTTCATCATATATGCATTTTAGTTAAGAAATAAATACAAATTAAAACAAGCTATGATGCAAAAACAACCAGGATGAAGGCTAAAATGCAATTTCCTGAGGTTAAGTCAAATATCATTAGTTACATAACTACAGATATGACATTGTATGTAGAAAACATTTAATGTTTAGTAAAATTTCTATTCTAGAACAAATTATATGTTAGTGTAACTGCAAATCAGCTTTAGCATAAGATATGAATATAAACAATATTTTTTTATAAGTGAGTTATGTGTATTGAAATGGTTGGCTGTTATTTACACTATTTTTTCTTCAAAACCATTAAATTGTTTGTGTACAAAATAATTACAAACATATTTAAAGTTAATTCCAATTAATTTGGAATTCCAGGGATAATTAAATGACAATATATTATTTAAAAACCTTAACCTAAATCTTATTCTATTTTCTAAGAGTAAACATTTCAACATTATTCAAAATTTATTCTTAGGATTTTTACTGAAAACATATAAAACCTCTGAATCCATTTTGACAATTTAAAAAAATTTATTGTACATTTTAAAATTTGATTTCACCTAAAATCAGACAAAATTTAAAATTGTAAATATCTTGAACAAGGAACATAATGATACTTTCATAAAATGGAAGAAGAGATAAAAAACAAAATACAAAATGGTATGATTCCAAATAGGTGTATTACTGTATAGTCACATGGGGTTCTGCTGCCTACTGCCCATAAATTCAGGAAGCAGAGGTTTGGCAAAGAAGGAAAAGAGTCTTTTATGTAAAAGATATACAATTTTGGAAAAATAATGGGCTTCTTCCTCACAGCCAATTCCCTTTAAAACACTCACAGGCAAATACCACCCCCCAACCCTCTGTCAGATAAGTTTAAGCTGTGCCTAGAATTCCCTTTTCCCTTTAACAATATTGTCCTTTGGGGAACACAGGTGGCTTAGCTGGTTCTTGGGCACAGGATGCCCAGCTAAGATGTCTTTTGGAGTCTGTGCACACCCTACTTGTGCCATGCTGTCATTTCCTCCAGTCCAGTGACTGTGTCCTATTTCTCCAGACATTGGCTCCCTGGAGCATCCATGCACCTGGCCAAGCAGGGTCACACAGCCCCAGTTGCCAGTGCTGCCACCACTTCTCAGGTAGGAAGGGGCATGGTGCCTGTGGCCTGGCTATGAGGTCTCTGGAGTCCACAACTCAGGAAAGCTTGGGCCCCTGACCCCTGACTGGGCTAGCAAAGGGAGGAAAGAGAGTCTCTGCATGAGTTCCATTTTAAAGTCCTGCCCCGAAATCCTATGTGTGTTGAACCCAGTAGGAGGGTCTTTTCCTCTGTCCAAATATTTTATTAGCCAGGCACATGTGTCTCTGCAAGCTTCCTTCTGCTGTGTCACACCATCCTGCTCAGTTGGCAGGGCAATGCACGCTGATGCCACACTAGGTTGTTTACCATTGTCTCAGGCAGCATCCTCCCATAGCCTCTCCCTTTCCAGGGAGCACAGCCTCTCATGCTGGATCAGGGTCCTCTCATTGCCTATCAATCTGGCCAGACCTCCCTGTTACAATCCCCCCTTTAACACTCTTGGACCTTTGTAATCTCACAAAGGCAAATGAACCAAAGGTGTGCTGTAACTATTTCCTGCCAACTGAGGACATGGTCCTACCTATCCCCTGGTCCAGAGATCCCTAAGAAAAGGGGTACTGGAGTGAAGGAAGGCCTTCACATGAGGGAGGAGGATCTTTCAAAGTCCAGGTCAGTTGGCTGTCCTGGTGAAATGGCATGTGCAATGTCCAAAGAATGACATTGTTGGACAAGTTGGCATCCTTGTTGTATTCTGGAGGTGATAAATTTGGCAAGAGGGTTAGAAGGCACAGTCACTTAACAGTCACTTATGATTTGTTAACTTAAGTGACTACACTTAACTCATGTTATGCTGAGGGGAATATTCTAAGATTCCTCCCTTTATCACTTCTGGGCTTTTTTCAACAAAACCATTAGGGCAGAAAAAGAAAGCAGTTTTATTCAAAGCTGACATACCACCCCATTCTTCACCAATTGAACCATCTAGTCCAGCCAAACTGTGGAGTCTCAGGAGGCGACAGTGCAGATGGGATTCTAAAGTGAGGCCTGTAGTATGTACACAAGAACCCAGGAAATGAGGTCATAGGCATACACCCTATGAAAACAGAAGAAAGAACACAGAGGGTAATTTATACAACAAACCATAAACCAGCACTGAATCCACAAGACTGTCATTTGAGAAGACATCCAGTTGAAAGTGTTTGCTGGAATAATATCAAACAATGACAATTTGACAGATTCTTCTTGCTTGTAAGTTGAACATCTCTCTGGTAGTGCCATCAGGTGCTGAGGTAAAATCTGTATGCAGAAACTAGTTCAGCTTCCAAATGAAAACAAAACTTTGAAGACAGCTGTGTTAGAGACCAATATCTACAACTGACTATTGCAATTTTCCTTGAAACATAATTTTTCTCCTTAAGATCACCTTCACTGTCATCAAACAGACCACCTGTTTTTAGTTTTTCCTGATTATTTGCATAAACAGAACAATAACAGCAATTAATCACACAGGGTCTTTAAATCTGCTTTGCTGGAACCTACACAAGAAACCTCTGAATGGAGCTTTAGTCAATCCCTTCAGGGCACAGAAGCCAAGCCACATACCTGCCATCAGACTTTGCCAGCCTTATCTATATTTCTCAAGTCCCTGAAGTTCCCAACATGTCTGAAGGTTCTTTCTTGCCATCTTTCAAGAAAGCAACACTTGTTCCTTCCCTGGAAAGACTGTACCCAGGGAAGTTTAGCATGTACCACATGAACAACCAAGGTACCAATGCCTTGGTCTCCAGTGGTCCTTGGTCTCCAGTGGTCCTTGGTTAGCTTTGAAAATCACTCTCAGTTCCTCAAGGCTTTCTGGTAACAAGCAGAGCCCAGGCATGCCTCCTTCAAGCATGGCATTCCAGTCAAAGTGTTGGTTAATAAAACCACCATTGGCAACTTGACTTAACATTTTTATGCAAAGAAACTTTATGTCACTACTTACTTTTTAAGAATGCTAAATTCTGGAGGGCTTAAGTAGGGGAAAAATACAAATCACAAAGGAAAATCCTTATCCAATATCCACCAAAATTTCATCTCCATGCTTTATACCCTCTATTGCTTAAATCATACAATTTCTTTCCAACTTGATGTGACGTTTCAGTGGACTTTTAGAAACCTCAGTTTAGTTTAAAAAAAAAGTGAGGGGAGGACTTGAACTAGCCTTAGAGTCTTGTTTCACAGTCTCACAACAACTGTTCACACCAACTGGTCACATAGACAACTTTTCCAAGGTCCAAATGGACTGAAGCCCCAGTGGTAGAAACATTCTCTCACCTACAAATATTCCAACTGGTCTCCTGGAAGATGCATGATCTCTCACCCCACCTGTCATTGCAACTGGCACAATGGCACAAAACCCTCTAACAGAGAGACTTGGATTTTCCAGTGGACACAAAACAGCAGTTTCCCCAAGTCCCCAAAGTTCAGAAAGCAAGGTTAGAATAACTGTAACCAAGAACTGCAGTTTCTTTTCAAGTTTATAATTTCCACAACCTTGTATATATCTTATATTCATTCAAAAATAATCACAACTCATTTCAAATCCTTGTCATTTTTAAGAATGAGAAGGACCATATTCTAACTCAGTATCAAGCAACTAAAAGTTCCTAGATTTGCAAACACATTCTATTGTTTCCTGAAGCACAGGTTCTTCCTAATCCTTGCTAAATCCTTGTTTTGGAGTAGAACTTTGGGTGACACCAACCTTTCACCCCAACAGAATAAATTTTATCAGGATGTTACCACCTGAAAAATGAAAAAAGAAAAGGAAGGACTTGGCTTTGTGAGCTGCTGTCCCTTTCCAAAAGAGGAATTATAAATCTCCTTCAGGAGTGCAGGCCCAGCTTTCCCTTTCTTCATTAACCACAGCAGCAGGGTCCAAGTCCTCCACAGGTAGCAAGCATTTTATCCATGTCTTCCAGGCCTTTAATAAGACTTGGTCACCTGGCTGGAACAGGTGTAAGGAATTGTCAAATGAATAGATGGACTTGCAATGAGCAAACTGTGCAAAATGGTTAGTGTCTGCCCTAAAAGTTGCACAAATTGTCGAACTTTAGTTTCATGGTTCAAATCTAAAGGGGGTGCACTTAAAACCACTATTTGGAAGGTTCTCTCATACACTATTTTAAAAGGGTTCAATTTAAGCCCACTTCTGGGTGCTCTCCTAGTTTGGAGCAAGGCGACATGGATTGCCTGGTTCCATTTCAGGTGTACTTCCTGGCATATTTTTACCAGAGCCTTCTTCATTTTCTCAGTCTTTCCCATAAATTGAGGTCTCCAATATGCCTGTCTAATATTCTGGGAGATATCTGAAGTGAACAAGGGTCCACTGTCAACCTGAATGCAGTGAGGAAGTCCAAAACCAGCTTCATTTTGGACATTTTCCAGATACAGCAGACAAATGTTAAGACCAGAAAAATCCAGGCAGACTGGGAACATATAAGCAGAACTTGAACCTCCAGCTCCATTATTCCACTTGAGTGCTCACAAGCAAGTCTTCTGCCAACTGATCTCACAAGCAGTGGCCCCCAAACAATAGCCTCCCCAAAGCTCAGCTAGTCCTTACCTGGACCCTGGTTTATGGCCCCAAAACTTGGGTGACTCTCACCTTTTCTTAGAGTCTCTCCTCTTCCAAGACCTATTTCCTTTCCACCTGCCAGGTGTATTTAAACAGACGATAACTCAGGCAGGCATGCAAAGAAACTCCCAGAGACTGGGAAACCACACAGTTCCACTTTTGGGGGGTTGACTTGCCACAGGCAGTTAGATCCCCACATTGGGAACCATTACTGTTACTGAAGAGCCACATAGGGTTCTGCTGCCTGCCACGCATATACTTGGGAGGCAGAGGTTTGGTGAAAAAGGAAGAGTCTTTTATTTAGCCCTGCAGAGGTCACTGTCAAAAAAATTACAGTGTAGATCACATGTATCCAAGAGAAACATTCATTACAGTATATGCTGAAATATAAAAATAAATTAAAAACATTAAAAACACTGCAAATAAAATACATGATTTTTAATTTACTTTTCACTTACAATTTGGAAATTATTAAACAAAGAAATATAAAAACAAAAAATAAGCAGTTTTCTTTTCAAATAACAGACATAGATATTGCTTAAAACATACAACCAAAAATGTCTTTAACCTTAATTAATCAGAATCTTCAATAGTTGCCTTTGAAAAATGTTTGTAACAACTGTTGCAAACAATATCACTGTGCTCAAGGCATAAGTACTCTTTACAACACTTACAAAAATATTTTGGTAAGTGGTATCTCTGAGGTACAATTTACTATCAAATATCACACATACTTATGAAACACACATTATAATCAAACTGACAACTTACATTTTATGGTTTAGCATTAGTTATGTACAAAGGTACAGCTAGTCATGACCTTGAAGGTATGCACCTAATATATGTAACAATATTGAAGAAAATAGTTTGTTGATATCTCTCAAATCAGCTGTGACCTCCTCTGGGAAGGCTATGGGCCTCAACTCCAGGTAGGGAACCCTCTTCTGGAAAAACTTAGTACACTCCCACTGTGGGAGACCTTCTGTGTGGCGTGGGCCCAGCTCCCACAGGGAGATGCACAGGACCCACACCCACGGATAGGTTCTCCTGGGGAGAATCAGGCCTGCAATGTACCTAGGCCGCTATTATTAGTCTTGCTTTTTGCTAAAACACCTTCACCCTGAATTGAGACAGCAAGTGCTTACTAAACTTCCTAAAATCCATGCTCAACCTTCCGAGGATGTGTAACTGGTTCAACTACTCTTCCCTTTTCATTTGCAAATATTCCTCTTCTGTGACGTGATTAGCAGCATCGGTTCCTTTTTTTTCTGTGAAAGGTAACCACCTAAAGCGAACCTGTGCATAGTAAATGAGGACCATCATCAGATAGCGAGGAGAAAAGAAATAAAGGCCTGTCATTGGGAGGCCGAGGTTTTTTTCTCCCCTTGAGAAAAAAGCCATGCTCACCCTTTTCCTCCACAGGATTCGGTAGTCCTTGTGAATGTCTCTCCCCTAGACACAATGTCGCAGACCCAACGAGCTGAGATCCACATATCCTACAGCAGGGTTAAAGGCTATACAATTTTTGAAAAATAAATGGGTTTCTGCCTCAAAGCCCATTCCCTTTAAAACATCTAAAGGCAAATAACCCCTCCACCCTCTGGCAGATCAAGTCTTTGCCTGGAATAACTTCTCCCATTCTTAAATACTGTCCTTTGGGAAATACAGGAGTCTTAGATAGTTCCCAGTCACAATTTGCTTCTAGGTGTCTTTTGGAAATACATGAGCACTGCCCTTTCCTCCAACCACTACCTGCTGGCCAAGCACTTGCAATCTGTCCTGCCAGCCTTCAGCTTACTGGTGCATCCATGCACCTGGCTGGGCAAGGCTGTGCAGCACAGCCACAGTCACCAGTGCTGTTGCGGCTGCTTCTCTAATGGAGAGGGTCACGGGGCCTGTCATGTGGGTATATGGTCTTCAGGGCCTGCTGCCCAGGGACACTTGGGCCCTGAAACACTGACCTGGTTAGTGAGGGGGAGGGAAGAGAGAGTCTCCATGTGAACTCAGTTTTAAAGTTCAGTCATAAAATTCTGTGTGTGCCAGAAACCAGTAAGAGGTTTTTTTCTTCTCTCCCAACATTTCACTAGCCAGGCGCATGTTTCTCTGTAAGCTTCCTTCTGCTGTGTCATGCTGTACTGCTTGGCTGCCTGCGGGGGACAATGCGCACTGGTGCTGCACTAGGGTATTTACTGTTGCCTCGGGCAGCCTCCTCCTCCTCAGCCCCTATCTTTTCTAGGGAGTTTGACCTCACACTGGATCAGGCTTCTCCTGCTCCCCAGCAATCTGGACAGAACCCTTTGTTACAGGTGCACCAAAATCAGGCATAATTTATACATCTGATATCCAACTTTTTTCTGGTTGGAGAGGAGTGAGGGGAACCGAAAGTAAAGAGTACGAAAAAGGGAATTCTTTTGTTGATGTCAGAGCAAGGATATGAGACAGTCAGCAGTGGAGAAAGTATGCAAGTTTTGCTGATCTGTCCTGAAGAGATAATGCACCAAACATCTTATAAATTCCACCATGGTAGCAATGGGGTAGATGGCTCCTTTTAAACATCTTCTGATTTGCTGTATTAGTAATTCTGATGCATGCTCAGGCATTGTGCCTTCTAAGTCTGTATTTCAAGTAGTTTAGACTGACTCGTCCTACATAATGTTATTGATGGAAAGGGGTCTGGAGAGATTCTATTCACCTTAAAATTGTACCTTAGTGTCCCCCAAATGCGATAACCTTTTATGCATGTGATATTGGAATAGTCATTAATAAAAGTATGATTGTCATTTTCAATTGAAACTCTTTTGTACCTTCTAATTAAACGTTCATTAAGTTATATGTCACAGATTTCTCGTTGAATTTGGACCTCCTGATTCTTTAACAGTACTACTTATTAGTAAAAATAAATTGTAAAACTATTTGAGTAATAGAAGTTAGCTAATTTCCCTATGGATTTCCAGTTTGAAGCATTCACATTTTATATTAATGAGAGCAATCACTCTGAAGTCAAGTGTGTAATGTACAATCACTACAGAACAGAAAACAGCTACGTCTTCAATGTGATCGGTTAGTATTCACATTTATTAATCTTACGAAGAAATGTCTTTAGTCACTAAAAAACAATGTCAGCATCCTGGCAATAAACATAATTTTACAGCACTGATTCAAGTGAACAGACATTAATAAAGGGACCACATAGAAGTAAAGCTTAAAAAACAAACAAAGGGCGATATGTACCAGGAGACCAGTAACAGTAGGAAGCTTTCCTAGTATAACAGAAGAGACAGGGAAGAAAGTGTGTCCTAGTGCCATGTGAGAGCTGCAGCTTTGGGGAGTTGCCCTGGAGCGGTGGTCTTTAGGGATGCGGCTATGAGCATGATTAGAAGCACTGAAGCAGGGGTGGGAAACAAATATGTTGGTGGGACCCTCCAGTCCTCTGCTCTCTGCCAGTGCTTCCCACCTGCCCTACACAACCAAAGCCTGCAAAGGTCCAGAGACACCTACTGAAGGTTTGGCTGTCAGGGACACAGCAGAGGAGCAGGAAACAGATACCATATAGTGAGACAAACAAAGCATAACTGAAACACCCATTGACAAGGATGGGAGAAAACACAGAGAACTCTCACAGCCCACTGTTCATTTCATCACATGTTAGCCCTTTGTCTTATTTCCTTCCGGTTTTGCCATTAGCATTTTTGTGTTCTTAATCAGCTTATGCTCCCTCAGTGGCTTTTTTTTTTACTACTTCTTGCAAGTGTCACATTTTATAAGTCCACCTGAATCACTCTTAGCAGGTATACTTAACAACTTGTGAAGAGGAGGACAAAGAGCTGGAGGGAGAGCAGGAACAGAAGAAAGGTGGATTAGAGAAGAGGGGGGCGAAGAAGGGAAAAAGGAAGACAGCAAGATTATATGAGGCTTTTCTTGATATGGCTCATACTTACCCCCCTTTTTGGTATACTATTGCTTCTCCAATGGAAAGTAGGGAAAGTAGGGAAAATTAAGTATTTAAGTAGGTTTTCAGAAACATTTCCACTATTTTTTCTTTTTCTCACTTTTGAAACTTCCTTCTTTACCTTTACTTCTGAATGCCACCTTGAATGAGTAAAGATGAAAGTTTTATAAACTGCCCTGTAACATTCTTTAGATCTTATTCTAACATCTGCGGGCATTTAATCTCAAAAAAATGTGTGAGGCAAGTTTTATTCCTTTGAAGAATGATCTATTATTTCTGGATAAATTTTAACATTCATTCTTTGCTTGAATTTAATAATTTCACCATGTTAAATAATTTTTCTTAATTATGTCTATATTTTTATTTTTTCACAATATTTCTTTTCAGTTTCACTTTATAGTATGTAGGTAGGGTTGTTTTCTAACAGATCATAAACATATTTTGTGTCATTTTTTCTTCCTTCAAAAATTGTAATCAAATATACATTTGATCTTTGTTATTCTTTTCTGTATTTTTTGTTTTCTATGTCATTATGCAGACTATCACTGATCCTCGTGACCTTGAGAGGCTGCTTGAGGTGTGCTATTGCAGTAGAGTAAAGGGCTTGAGTTTGTGAAAATCCACCTGCTGGAGTCTGTCAATATAGATAATGTATGAAAAGTCTCCCTACACTCCCACAAAAGAAAAACAAACATTAAAATCCTTGTACGTGTGAAATCCTCAAAGACATGTCTCAAATGAATCCATAAAAAAATCCAGGAGACAAAAATCAGGCTTTCACATGTGCCAAAGTTAGGAAAGAGCAGAGCCAAATTTGCCAAGTAAGAAATTTGGGCTCTCTCCTACCTCTTTGCTCTATCTAACCTGTATATTTATTACTCTGAACTTGGAGGTGATCAATTCTATATAAATTACATTATTCTGGTGACTTGACAAGCACCTATACTATTTTACTTTCAGTTAATATTAAATTTTCTAGTCAGTTAAAATGCCAAAAAGTTTAATTTTTTTATTCCTCTCCTTATTATCATGGTTAAACATGTATTCTAAACTATATCTGTGTTTCATATCAAAATTTCTACTCATCATTTAGTATATTTGTGTTTTTATCCCATTTTCCATTATTCATACAATAACTAACCTATAGCACTGACAATTGGGTAAACTATTATGTCATGCCATGCATAGTTCTTGGTTTCTTAGATATTAAAATGTATAAGTTATTTCAGTGAGCAAAATCTACACATTCACTTTTTTATCTTTAATCAGAAATAGATCTAATTTATAACTATAGTTAATATTTACATAACTTTACCATTTGTCAGAGACTCTTGTATGTTTTTGCACTTAATTCTTGCAACAGTTCTATGAGGTACATTCTAGAAACACTTGCATTTTATATATGAGGATTTGAAACATAGAAGCTTATTCTTTGTTCCCAGCCACCCAACTCATATGTAGTAGACACAGGATTTAGGCTCAGATAGCACGGTTCCAAAAGTGTCCTTTTAAATAATATATTTGAAAAACCTTAATATTACTTTTTAAAGCACAGAAACAATGAACAGTCTACATTAAAATCACCAATGATCTTTGGTAAAATGTGTATTTGTGGGCTTACCTGTTTCCACAAATGATCAACAATTATTATAATGAGGAGTACAGGTGATTCAATGGTAGAACTTATCATTTCAAACTCAGTGAAATGATGGCTATTCTTTTGTATATCTTATTTGACCATAAATTCAGAGCTAAGATGATATTTTTGATTTCCAAATTACTTAACACACTCTTTGGTTTGTCACAGCTCTTATGTCGATCAGGATGCTTTGTGTTTTCAAAAATGCAAACAGTTAAAAAATGTTTTTAACTATAATTAAGAGAAACCTTTCAATGACTGAAATTAACAGAGGTCATTTATTTTAAGTCAAATTCTTTATTCAGGTTGCAACTGGTCCTTGAGAATCATAACCACATTCCATGCAGGTAAAGGGAGAAACAGAAACAAAAATGTCTTCATTTTAAAACTTAAAAAATGATCATGTATGCCAAAGACTCCCCATTGCATCATATTGTCTACAACTATTTTTTTTACTTTTTTATTGCATATTTTTCCATTAACATTTATCCTTCTTATATCCCCTTTCACCTCCAACCAACACCCCTGCAATGCACACACTGTTGTCCCTAAGTCCTTTTTGATTTTTCCTTGATCTTTCTTTCCACAGCCCTCCCCACACAGAGCTGTTAGCCTGCTCTCTATCTGTGAGTCTGACTCTATGATGCTTGTTACTTTGGGCTGTTCACTAGATTTCACATATGAGTGAAATTATATGGTATTTGTCTTCCTCTGACTGGCTTATTTCACTTAGCATCAGTGCTGTCACAAAGGGTGAAATTTTCTTATTTTTTTTATGGCCAATCAGTATTTCACTGTGTACTACAGGTTTTGTATCCACTCATCCACTGATGGACACTTTGTTTCCAAATCTAGGCTATTGTAAATAACTCTGCAATAAACACAGAGATGCATATATTCTTTTAAATTAATATTTTAGGTTTCTTGGGATAAATTCTCAGAAGTGAAATCACCGTGTCAGTCTGTTTTTAGTTTTTTGAGTTAACACCATACTGCTTTCAAAAGTGGCTGCACCAAACTGCATTCCTACAAACAGAGCAAAAGAGTTCCTCTTTCTCCACATCCTCACAAGCACTTGATGTTTGTTGATTTATTGATGACAGCCACTCTGACTACTATGAGGTAATATCTCATTGTGGTTTTAATTTGTCTTTCTCTGAGGATTAGTGACATTGAGCATCTTTTCATATGTTTGTTGGCCATCTCCTTTATTATTTGTTCAAATAGGTTTTCAATTCCTTGCTCTTCCTCTTCTCCTTGTGGCTCCCCTATGATTTGGATTTTGGAACATTTAAGGTTGTCCCAGAGGTACCTAAGCCTCTCCTCATAGTTTTGAATTCTTTTCTTCATTCTGTTTTGGTTGAATGTTTATTGTTTCCTTCTGTTCCAAATAGTTGATCTGAGACTAGTCTCCTTCACTTCACTGTTGGTTCCCTATATATTTTTCTTTATTTCACTTTGCTTTCACATAGCCTTCACTTTTTCCTCTATTTTGTGGCCATACTAAACCTTTTCTGTGAGCATCCTGATCACC
>PVIA01006583.1:0-95172 GCA_004024845.1 Tonatia bakeri | reverse complement strand
TTCCTCTCCTTCCTCCCTCCCTCCCTCTCTCTCTCCCCTTCCCTCCTTTCTCTTCCTTTTTTCCTTTCCTTCATTCCTTTCATCCTTTATTTTTCCAATTACAGTTGACATTCAATATTATTTTATATTAGTTTCAGTTGTACAGCACAGTGGTTAGACATTTATATAATTTATAAAATGATGTCCCCAATAGTACCCAGCTGGCACCATACCTAGTTATTACAACATTACTCACCATGTTCTCTAAGCTGTACATTACATCCTCGTGAGTACTTTGTAAATGCCAATTTATACTTCTTAATCCCTTCTTCTTTTATATGTAACCCTCCAATTCCCCTCCCATCTGGCGGCCATCAAAATGTTCTCTGTATGTATGAGTCTGTTTCTATTTTGTTTGTTCATTTGTTTTGTTTTTCTAGATTCCACATATAAGTGAAATCATACAATATTTGTCCTCTGACTTATTTCACTTAACATAATGCCCTCTAGGTGTATGAAATTTCTCTTCCAGGGTTTAACCACTGCTTGCCTATAACCTCCTTCACCCCAGCTTGGGAGTCAGTGCAGAGGAAATGAAGCTTCAGTGTGACCTGGCTGCCCAGTGTGGTGGACGAGGACATCAGGACTCCCCATCTCAGGGGCCTGTGTGGGTACCAGTGCATTTTCATCCTCCTTGCTATTCTGTCTGCCATTACTAAGGGAGGCTCTACTCCAGGAGAGGTGCATGCAAATACTGCACCAGGGAGTGCTAATGAGGACTAATGGATATAGCATGTAAGATCCCCAGAAGAAAGTTGCCTTTAAAAAGCAGCTGCAATGAAGTGCCTAGAAAGAAGTCAACTTAAACACACACTTTGCTGCTCCAACCACCTTCCAGGTAGCTTGACAAGTGTCAGAGATATACCTCTCAATCAGTCCGTGGGACACAGAGGCCAGATGTGAACACAACATTCTATTCCATACATGGCATTTCAGGGACACTTGAAATACACTTCCTGTCACCTGTGTGAGTGTCCCTCTGCTGGGAAATCAGGAGGTCCATGCTTGCTGGTGCAGGTGTGCGTGTCCTCACAGGACCAAGCCATTGATGAGACTCCATCCCAAGACATCTCTTCAGACATACTCCAGTGAATTTCCCAATAAAGAAAACAGTATCTATAAGCTTCAGAATTTTTTAAACATAAAAAGATGAGATTAGCATTACATGTCTCATTAACAACATTGGAAGATAGAAGATAACAATTAAGAATAATTATAGAAGTAAATTATATAGAGAAAAATAAAAATCATGTTACAGAAAAAAATGGGGTCATTTTGGACACTTAGAGCCTCAGAAAGTAAAATTGCGTACATTATCTGAGGATACTATGAAGAAATTACTTTAGTCAAGCTAAGATGGTGAAGAGCTCTGACACACTGTGAACAATATATCTTGTATTATGCATTTGATATCAAAGTGGACATTAATAACTGGAAAGTGAGCACATGAGTGTGTTAACAAAGGATTCTAGAGATTGAACATTCATTTGGGGAGAGAAAGCATAAGAATAGTCTTCGATTTAAAATATTTTCAACATCAAGTATTTTGCTCAAATTTAGGCATTAGGGCTGGGTATTTGTGTGTGTGTGGTGGGAAAGAGACTTGAGGTACAGGGCAATGTGAAGGAAAGGCATTCTAGGTGAGTATGAGCAGGGTGGTAATGCTTCTGAGAACTCATACATTATCACAGATGGGTCAGGGGTGGTCAAGTGAAACACCAAGTTGGGACAATGAGGCTATAATTAGCATTGATAGGTTTATATAGAAATAGTGGGTATGATGGTTAATTTTGTGTTAGCTTGACTAAGTCATAGGGTGACCAGATACTTGTTCAAACATGCTTCTGCATATTTTTGGGTGAGCTTAACATTTAAATCTATAAACTGGTAAGCAGATGCCCAGTCCAGTGTAGGTGGGCCTCATCTAATCAGTTGATGACCTGAATTGAAGCAAAAAGCTGACTTCTCTTGAGTAAGAAGAAATTCTTCCTTCCTGCCTGCCTTCACATGGAGGCATTGACCTTGCTCTACATTGGAGACCCTGGACCAGAGCCTCTTAGGTAAAAACTCCTGAATTCCTGATTCAGAAAACTGTGAGATAATAAACATTTGTGGTTGCCTTCAGCAACCATAGGATAAACTGTAGGATATTTTGTGACACAGAAATTAATACATATGCATATGTGAACATGATTGGGGCCAAGGTCTCTCTGATGTTCAATGTGTCATCAAACCCTAAATGCAAAACTTGTAAATTAACCACTATTAAAACTTGTCGACATGAGAAATTGTATCTTACAGTTGTATTAGTATGTTTTGTTAATGGCATGAAATTTGCCACTTTTTCCTGCCTTTTTAAAGAAATCTCTATCTGGATCAGAATAAAGAGATCCCTGACTTATTTTTAGGTCCACACAACAGGTTGGATGAACAGAAAAGAATTGAAATTGTGGAACAGCCCCTCAGCGAGTCCACTGAAAAGCTGCGTAAAGGACAGACAGGCAGATGCAGGCTTTGAGGCCCTATCAGACGAAAGAAAGAAGAGGCTCACGAATTCCCCAGTGTGTGAATGGGTTTATTTTATGGAATGCTGTAGAAGAAGAGCTGCTGGTGAAATGCTTTAAAGAATGTGGAATTAGTAATGTTCTTGGCAGTCTGAGCATGACATATTTTTTGAAGATGGCTTCGCCTTAGTTTCTCATGTAGCAAAAGCAAATGATTAACAGAGCCATCTAGAATCCAATAGTTGAAATGGTTTCAGACTTTGGGAATAATATTTCTTTAAGTTTTAAGGATGAACATTGAAACCTTTGTGATACTTAAAAACAATATTTGCAACAATCAGGTAGCTATTATTTACTGAATCTCTGGTTTCCAGAATATTTTTTCCTATTTTATCTTGTTAGTTAATGTGTATTAATATTCACTAATGTATTTGCCTTTATGTATAAACATGCTATTAGAATACTGTCAGGTTTATTAATTTTTGTTTATTTGTTATATTTTTAAAAATCAAATGGTTTTAATTTGAGGTAACCGTAGGTTCACATGCAGTTCTAAGAAATACTACAAAGAGGTCCCATACACTTCTTACCAGTTTTCTCCAGTGGTAACATCTTGCAAAACTAAAGTACCACATTACAGCCAGGATGTTGACATTGATGCAGTCAAGATACAAGACACTTCCACCACCATTTAGATTTCCTCATGTGCCTTTGTACCACATCCTCTTCCCTCCCCCACCCTGCCCCCTTCAAGCCCTGTCATCCACTAATCTGGTCTCTATTTCTCTATTTTTGTCACTTCAATAATGTTATATATATGGAATCATAAAATTTGCAACTTTTTGGGACTGGCTGTTTTCGTGCAGTGTAATTTCCTGGAGATTCACCCAAGTGCTTGCATGAATCAGGAGTTCATTTTGATTACTGAGTGGTACACAATATGATATGGATGGACACAGTTTAACTATTGATGGACATTTGGGTCATTTCCAATTTTAGATTATTACAAATAAAATTGCTGTGAATATTTGTGTACAAGTTTTTATGTGGATGTAAATTTTCATTTTTCTGGAATAAATGCTCATAAGTATAATTGCTGGGTTCTATGTTAATTACATGTTTAGTTTTATAAGCAACTGCTGAACTGTTTTCTGGGGTAGCTACTTTCCACTCTTCCCAACCAGAAACATATGAGGGTCCCATTTCTTTGAATCTCTGGAGCATTTGCTGTTGTCACTATTTCCTATTTTAGCCCTTCCAATAGGTGTGCAGTGACTATGGCTTCACTCATATTCTCCTAATGGCCGAGCCTGTTGACCATCTTTGCACGTGTTTCTTTGCCATCGGTATAGCCTTGGTGAAATGTCTCATTTTTTTTGGCCCATTTTCTAATTGGATTGTTTTTTCTTTATTGTCAAGTTTTGAGGGTTCTTCATTTCTTCTAGATACAAGTCTTCTGTTGCATGGATGTGTGGTTTGCAAATATTTTCCCCCAATCTCTAGCTTGTGTTTTCAGTCTTCATAGGGCCTTTTGTAGAATAAAGGTTTTTAGTTTTGATGAAGCCCAGTTTATTAACTTTTTCCTTTATGGATTATACTTTTGGTGTCATGTCTAACAACTATTTACCTAGCCCAAAATCCTATATTTCTTCCAAGTTTCATAGTTTTATGTTTTGCATTTGTATCTGTGATCCATTTTGAGTTAATATTTGCAGGAACTGCAAGGTTTAGTTAATGGGCAATTTTGAATGTGAGATTGTGATTGTCTCTGTAACATTTTTGTGCATGAAACCTCATTCTTATTAACAAAGTCATGCATCATTCCTATGACTGTGAGCACATCGTTGGTTTCCTCATAGTCTGTACTTGTATCAAGTGTATCTCTTTGCTGCTTTGATTTCAGATGCCATATCCTTGTTCTGAATTGTGTCAGGCCTGTCACTATGGCAGACAAAAAGTTGAAATGTTAGCTACCTAGTCAATAGGGTCAGGACCATTTACCACACCTGAATTTACATTTCTACTGTTGGAATGTTTTCCTGCTGGTCTATATTTTGAATGATTTAAAACTAATTGTTTCAATTCTGGCTGGTGTATCTCAGTGGATTGAGCGCAATCCTGTGAACCAAAGGGTCACTGGTTCAATTCTCAGTCAGGGCACATGACTGGGTTGCAGTCCAGGTCCCCAGCAGGAGGTGTGTGAGACACAGTCACACATTGATGTTTCTCTTCCCTTCTTTCTCCTTCCCTTCCCCTCTCTAAAAAAATAAATAAATAAAATCTTAAAAAAAAAAACCCTGCATTGGTTCACATGAGCTTAGCCCTTTATAATTTAATAGTTTTGTTTTCTTTTTATCCTTAAATCTTAAAAACAAAACAATATAATTCATAGGGAGTAGAGAGACGAAGAATCTTAACTAGAAGACTGGATCTTAGTTTGGTTTTCTCCATAAGCTGAACCTGTGGTAAGAACACAGGTGCAAGTTATTTGGGCAGTGATCCCCTCCCCCTACCATAAACACAGGTGAGGGAGGTAAAAGTGAGAAGGAAAAGCCACTGAGAGGTGGATTAATAATTAGGTTACTGCTGCAAGTGATGGGATCATTTCCAGTGCTGACCCTCTGCTGAAACCTGTTGAATGTGTCTCAGGATTGCCCCAATAAGGGAAGGGAAGCTGGCTGTTGACCCACAAGCTCCCAGTCCTCCTATGCAGTGGGCTGCACCTGGCTGGTCCCAACTTGTAGACTAAGATCCTGCAGGTAGGAGACTACCCTGTGGAGAGCCGGAGAAACATGGGGGCTGGAGGTGGCTGCAGCTAGCGTGGGTGCCAGTACTGCTAAAGCAGGAAATTCTAGAGTAGAGTTTACATGTTCATGCATCAGAGAGGGCAAAAGACATGCTGCTTCTTAGAGTCCTTTCCCATTTGTAGTCAAGGTTATTACTGTGCTTCCAACAAAACCCATAAGGTTCTGTCAAACTGCTACAGAAGGCCATATAGATTCTAGAGCCTTTGGGGGATGGAAAAACAGGAGCCCGTGATCTGTTCTGTAGCTCTCATCCCAAAGGACCTCCTGCTCCTTTGACACAGGCTGTTGGGAAGAGTAATTTCTGTCCTCTGAAGGGGTTGTTCTTCTCTAACTAGTTGGTGGCCAATCTGCTTGGAAGACCTGTTGGGAATCATGGTACCTTCTTGGTTACCAGCCCCCATAATGTGTGATGCAGGTGATCTCAAAGTGCACCTGGAACATAAACATCCCAGGAGATCTCATGCACACTAGGGCTTTTCTATGCTGCTATCAGGATATTTATACCTTGCTGGGTTTGTCTTTTTACCCTGAACCTCAAAGCCAGTGGGACCACAGAAACATCCCATTGTGCATTGTTACAACTTTAGCATCTCTGGCTATGACTACAATTCATTCAGTTCCTCTAATAAAATTGGAAGCTAAGTGAATATACTCCTGCTGAATGGAGAGAAACAGAGAGGCACCCCAAGGAAAAGATTCAAGTGATACTCAGAGCTGCAGGTGCCACACTTCACCAGTAGCAACTCCTCCAGAGAATAAACCATGTCCTCAAAGGGCCTCAGCACTGCAGCTAGAAATGTTGCTTTTGTGCCACTTCCATAAAGCCACAAGAGCACTTGACATTTTGAGGTGGCTTTGAGCAGAGAGGACAGTTAGCTGTTCGTGTTGGTCCTGTAACTCTTTGCCAGGAATTTAGAATATTGTTAGAGACTTCACTGAATTTCAACCTGAGGAGGAAAGGAAACAGCTAATTGAATCCACAAGGTGACATGTTTATAACATTTAAAACACTGCTGAGAAGCAAAGCTGAAAGCATTGGCCTCTTGTTGCCATAAAATAATAAGTGCCTTGCATGGGCCTTTAGAATATTTTTCCTCATTAAAACAGAAAACAGTGACAACAACAGCACAATAGTCAGTCCTTGGTTGTCTATGCTCCACCCCACTCTAGTCCATCAATTGGCAGGTCCTTGTCAATAGCTTTGTTTTGTTCTTATGAGTTTGCACCTTGAAGAGGAGTCTGATGGCTGTGGCCAGTCTGGGCTCCAAATTAAGACTTTCGTGGGGGGCACTGAGGAGGTCTGGGCAGACTCTGGGTGGCAGATATGAACACGGAGAGACTGAGTTGTGTGGCCCTAGGGCGAGGGCCACATTTTCCCTCATGGTTGACCTGTAACACTGTTGCTGTGTAGCATTCTCTCCCCACATGGCCAAATCTTGGTCTGTTTTAGCCTGATGGACTTTGCTGGCCTGACCCTGATGACTCCCTGAGATGCCACAAAACAAAAAGACCCACAGGCACTAGGAGGGTGTTGGCAGGCCTTGGTGTCCCCTGAGACTTTTGCAGAGTGGCCTCAGCCCAGGACTAGTACTGAATTTGAATATGTATCAACCTGGTAAACAACAATCACTACTAGCTGGTGACCTCTTGAGAACATGACTCATGTAGCTCACATACTGCCAGAGGCTCTTTCAGTACCAGAGCCTAACAGGTGGCCAACAGACAAAGGTGGATATTTAGGTGCCTTGAGCCTTTTGCTTACACGTCCTCAGACTCACTGATGGTGGAAGCTGGCCTTGGTATGCTTCTTGGTCTTTCTCATGCACATCCAGACCCAGTAGAGACAGCCACAAAGTGTGGATCACTTTGCAACTCCAAACTGGTAGCACAGGGCTAGCCACAGGGGTGTCTGACATTGACCTGCACCAGAGTCCCTCTCAAGAGGCTCCCAGAACCAATACACTTTGTGGTAGGCTTCACACCACATTGACACACAACACACAGGGCACGCCCAAAAGGAAATCTTGGCAGGTACCAGACCCTGTTGGAATGAATTACACTTTGTGTGGTCACCCCCCACACAGCAGGTTGTACATTGTGGTCAAGGTCAATTCTTATAGTTAGCCAGTCAGAGGGTCAACACAACCCATGGATAGGCCAACAGTAATGAAGATTCAGCTACAAAAAGAGAGTTCACTTAACTCACACAAAAGACACTGCTGGAGTCCCTAGCTCAGGAAATCAGTAATACTGTGCCATTGAGCCTCACAAGACATTTATTACATAAGGTCACCATACTAAGACTTAGAAAAATAAATTCACCTAACACATAGAAATAAATACAGAGAAGTAACCAAAATGGGGAGACAAAAAAAAAAAAAAAAAAAAGGAAACATGTCTCAGATTAAATGAAGGGATGAGGATGAATACCCAGAAAAGAAAAACTAAATAAAATGGAGGCCAGAAATCTACTGGATATAGAGGTCAAAATGATGGTTATAAGCATGCTTAAGGAACTTAAGCAGAAGAATGGATCAAATCAGTGACAACTTAAACAAAGAGATAGTAAGGATAAAAAAAGACCTAGAAATCATAAAAAAAGAACCAGTCAGAAATGAAGAATACAATATATAAAATGAATAATACACTAGAAAAAATCAATAGCAGGTAAGATAAAGCAGAGGATGAAATCAGTGAAAAATTTTCTAACTTAGTAAAGGAAAAACACAAGTTTAGAAAGCACAGAAAGTCCCAAACAGGATGAACCCAAAAAGGCCCACACCAAGACACATCATAATTTAAATGGTAAAGGTTAAAGAAAAAGAGAGGTTCTTAAAAGCAGCAAGAAAAAGGCAGTTAGTTACCTGCAAGGGAGGTCTCATAAGACTGCCACTGATTTCTCAACAGAAATATCTCAGGCCAGAAGAGATTAACACAAAATATTCAAAGTGATGAAAAACAAGGACCTACAACCAAGACTACTCTACCCAGCAAGACTGTCATTTAAAATTGAAGAAGAAATAAAATACTTCCAGACAAGAAAAAGCTAAATGGGTTTATTACCACAAAATCAGTATTATACGAAATGTTAAAGGGACTTCTTTAAAAAAGAAAAAGAAAAAAAAAGAGAAACATAATTATAAAGACTAAACTGCCTTTTGACCCAGCAATTCCACTGCTGGGACTATGTCCTAAGAATCCTAAAACACCAACACAAAAGAACCTTTGCACCCCAATGTTCATAGCAGTACAATTGACAATAGCTAAGTGCTGGAAGCAACCTAGATGCCCATCAGTAAATGAATGGGTCAAAAAACTATGGTACATTTACACAATGGAATTCTATGCAGCAGAAAGAAAGGAGATCCTACCCTTTGCAACAGCACGGATGGAACTGAAAAGCATTATGCTAAGTGAAATAATCCAGGCAGTGAAAGACAAATACCATATGATCTCACCTTTAACAGAAACCTAAACAACAAAACAAAGAAACAAGCAAAATATAGTCAAAGACACTGAAATAGAGGACAGGCTGAGAGTGACCAGAGGAGAGAGAAGAGGGAGTTTCAGCGTAAAAGGGGAAGGGTTTACAGGAACAAAGTTAAAGGACACATGGACAAAAACTAGGGGGAGGGTGGTAATGGGAGGAAGTGGGGACAGATGGGTGGGCGGGCTGGAATGGAAGTAAAAGAGAGAAAACTGTACTTGAACAATGATTAAAATTTAAAAAAGACTAAAATGGCAATAAATACATATTTATCAATAATTACTTTAAATGTAAATAGATTAAATTCTTTAATCAAAAGACATAAGGTAGCTGAATGAATAAGAAAACAAGACCCATTTACAAGCTCTCCACAAGAGACCCACCTCAGAATAAAAATTTCATAACTTGAATTAAAAGAAATGAAAAAAGATATTTCATGCAAGTGACAATGGAAAAAAAGATGGAAGTAGCCATACTTTTATCAGACAAAATAAACTTTAATACAAAGGCTATAATAATGTTACAGAACAGCAAGGGGGTCCTGGGACAATATACTATTACCTAAAAGAAAACCCAGGTTCGTTATGTCTGTCGCCTATAGGAAAGTTGTCTCTCAATGCCAGAAATTCATGAAAAGGAAAGGAAATGTTTATTTAATCCTATACAAACTTAAAATAGTGACCCAATGTCTTCATCAAAATCCTAAAGTCCCTTAAAACACCTTCCCCCCTTTGCCCAGTCTGGGGTACCGTATCTCAGGAAAAGAAACAGAAGTCTGTGGCTCAGGCAGCCCCTGGTTCTTCCCAGTAATCTTACTCGGCTGGAAGGCTTCCCTCAGTTCCCAGCACCATCAGCTGTGTCGCCGGGATCTCTGCTAAAGCCGGGTGGTGGTTCCCCCTACTAATGCTGCAGGGGTCCCCACTCTGGCAAAGGCTCATGGTCCTCTCTCCACTGCTCCAGCCATGTGGTCCTCTCTTCCCCAGGGCCATGGAAGTCCCCACTCAGCCAAATCCGAGTGGTTCTCTCCCACAGGGCTGTGGGAGTCTCCACTCTGCCAAAGCCGCATGGTTCTCTCCACTCAATGGCTGCAGGAGTCCCCACTCTGCTAAAGGCCAAGTGGTTCTCCCTTTTACCAGGGCCACAGGAGTCCCCACTCAGTCAAATCTGTGTGGTTCTCCCCTTAATGGCTGCTGCGTCTGGGTTTAAATCCCTGAACCAATCTTCCTTTGCATCCCCGTTACCTACTTTTCCCACACTCGGCCACACTTGCCCTCAATCTCCCATTCTTTCCAGCCTTTCTAAGCTGCCATCGTGGGTTTGGGCAGGTGTAGCTCCATGTCATGGAGCTAATCATCTCCAAGCTCCCATGCAGGTGCTGTAACTCTGGGGACCTGCCCCCCAGTTACATCTTGTGGGGGGAAGTTACTTCCATTCCCCTGACTCAGAGCATGGCCACAGCTATTTAACACATCTATGTAACCAGTCAAAGGTTATAGATATGTTAAATGACCATGCCAGAGGTTAGCTGCAAAGCTGTTGCTATGCAAAACAGCTCTTAATGGGCCTGTTCCATTTGTCCCTTCCCCCCACCCACACCTGGAGGGGGTATTGAGGACATCCTAATATTTTCTGAACACCTTGAGTTCTGGACCCCATTCCAAATGCTCATTTGGGGTCCCCCCTCTTGGCTGCACCCTGTAACAATAAGAGACAATATAATAAGAGACAATAAGGGACAGTACATAATGCTAAGTAGATCAATACAACGAGAGGGTATAACCCTTGTAAATATTTATGGACTCAACATAGCAGTGCTTAAACGTATAAAGCAAATGATGGACATAAATGGAAAGATTGATAGTAATATTAATGCAGTCATAGTAGCAGATTTTAACACCCCATTAACATCAATAGACAGGTCTTCCAGACAGAAAATCAACAAGGGGATAGTGGTCTTAACTGACACACTAGACAAGATAGACTTACTTGACATTTTCAGAGCATTTCACCCCCAAACAGAAGGATATATATTTTTTCAAGTGCACATGGGACATTTTCCAGGATAGACTGCATGTTAAAACACAAAAAATGTCTCAATAAATTTAAGAAGATTAAAATCACATTAAGCATCTTCTCTGACCACAATGAAATGAAACAAGAAATTGATTATAAAGAAAACAACTGAAAAACACATCAAGGTTATGTAACATGTTACTAACCAATGAATGGGTTAACAAAGAGACCAAGAAAGAAATAAAAAAATACTTACAGACAAATGAAAATAAAAACACAACAATGCAAAATCTATGAGACACGGCAAAATCAGCCCTAAGAGAGACATTCATAGCAATATAGGCCTACTTCAAGAACAAGAAAAACCTCAAATAAACAATCTAACTGTACAGCCAATGGAATTAGAAAAAAGTACAACAAACAAAGTCCAAAGTGAGTATAAGTAAGGAAATAAGGATCAGAACAAAACAAAAAAATAGAGTCTAAGTAAGCAATACAAAAATCAATAAAACCAAGAGCTGGTTCTTTGAAAAGATAAACAAGATTGGTAAGCCTTTAATGACACCAAGAAAAAAAGATAGAAGACCCAAATGAATAAAACCAGTAATGAAAGAGGAGAAGGAACAACTGACACAGAAGTACAAAGGATTATAAGAAAATATTACCAATGGCTATATATCAACAAACTGAACAATCTAAAACAAATGGGTAGACTCCTAGAAACATACAAATCTTCCAAAACTGTATTAAGAAGAACAGAAAGTCTGAACAGTCCAATTCCAACAAATGAAATTCAATCAGTGTTCATGAACAGGAAGAATTAACATCATTAAAATGCCCATACTACCCAAAACAACCTATAGATTCAAGGCAATTCTTATTAAAATTCCAATAGCATATTTCACAAAAGTGGAACAAATAATCCAAAAATCTATATGCAATCACAGAAGAACCTGAATAGACACAGCAAAGAACAACAAATTGGATTTATCATACAACCTGATATTAAAGTATATTACAAGGCTATAGTAATCAAGACAGCCTGATACTGGCATAGAAATAGACATACAGATTGATGAAAAATAATAGAGAGCCCAGACATCAACCCATGCCTTTATGGTCAACTAATATTTAACAAAAAAGCCAGAACATACAATGGCCTAAAGACACTCTATTCAATAGACAGTATTGAGAACATTAGACAGACATATGTAAAAAAATATAAAGAAAACTAGATCACCTTTTTACACCATAGGTAAAAATAAGCTTAAACTGGATGTATGAGTTGAAGGTAAGACTCAAAACCATAAAACTCCTAGAAGAAAACATAGGCAGTAAAATACCTGATATTTCTTATAGCAATGTTTTTTTCTGATATATCTCCTCGGGCAAGGGAAACAAAAGGAAAAGTAAACTACATCAAACTAAAAAGTTTTTGCACAGCAAAGGAAACCATCAACAAAATGGAAAGACAACTACTGAACTGGAGAGCATATTCATCAGTGACACATCTGATAACATTTGTAAAGAACTTACACAACTCAACACCAAAAACACAAACAAGCAGAGGACCTGAATAGACACTTCTCCAAAAAGGATATACCAATGGCCACTACACATATGAAAAGATGACATCACTAATCATCAGAGATATGCAAATTAAAACTGCAGTGAGAAAGCACCTCACACCTGTCAGAATGGCCATCATCAATAAATTAGCAAACAAGTGTTGGCAAAAACGTGGAGAAAAGGGACCCCTTGTGCACTGTTGTTAGTAGTGCAGCTTGGTGCAGCCACTGTGGAAAACAGCATGAAGGGTCCTCAAAAAGTTAAAAAATGGAATTAATTTATGATCCAGCGCTTCTGGATATACAAGGTCTGTCTGGAAAAAGCCCAGTCATTGTTAATATAATGAGAACGGTTTGCACAACATGGATGTAACCTGGCAGCCAAGGAGAGTGGACCAGAAAGCCCATGCATGAACAAGGACAACTTCGCTGTATTAGTATTTGGGGCAGTAGATACTATTGAGTGAGCATGTGTACTGTGAGGCTGTTGCATTCAAAATCATGGAAGGAGTACAGCAATGAATCTGCATCAAATTTTGCATTAAGTTTGAACACTGCTCCATGGAAACTATTTGGATGATTCAGAAGGCCGCAGCTTTGGGTGACTGGTGGTTGTCAGCTTCATCACGACAGTGTGCCCACTCATGCATCATGTCTCACAGTTTTTTGTTTTTTTTTTTGTGAAACATCAAATCACCCAGATGACTCATCCTTGCTTTAGCTCAGATTTGGCACCCTGCAATTTCTGGCAATTCCCCAAACTAAAATCATCTTAAAAGGGGAAGAGATTTCAGATGATTGATGAGATTCAGGAAAATAAGACAGGGCAGGTGATTGGGAGAACTGTGTGAAGTCCCATAGTGCCTACTTTGAAAGGAACTGAGGTGTCATTGTCCTGTATACAATGTTTCTTGTATCTTGTATCTTATTCAGTAAATGTCTTTTTTTTCATATTACATGACTGGATACCTTCTGGACAGACCATGTATATCTGAAGAAACCCAAAAGACTAATTTGAAAGAATATATGTATCCTTATGTTCATTGCAGTGTTATTTACAATAGCCAAGATATGGAAGCAGCCAAAATTTTCATCAATAGTTAAGTGGATTAAAAAAAGCTGTGGTATGTATATACAATGGAATATTTTTTAGCTATAGAAAGAATGAAATGTTACCAATGTGACAGCATGGACGGACCTAGAGGTTATTATGCTAAGCAAAATAAGTAGTTCAGAGAAAACAGATACTGTATGATTTCACTTATATGTGGAATCTAAAGAACAATATAAATCAACAAACAAAACTGAAACAGACTAATGGATACAGAGAATAGACTGATGGTTGCCCGAGGGGAGGGAGGGGGTTAGGACAGCTAGGTGAAAAAGGTGAAGGGATTAAGAAGTACAATCTGGTAGTTACAAAAGTCACAGGGTTGTAAAGTATAGCATAAGGAATATAGTCAATAATATTGTCACGACTATCTTTGGGTCCAGGTGGGTACTTGAAATGTCAAAGGCACCACCTTGTGAAGTATATGATTGTCTAACCACTATGCCGTACACCATAAAGTAATACAAAATAATATTGAATGTAAACTAATTGAAAAAGAAAATTATAAAAAAATAAACAAATAAAATGGAAAGTAAAAGAGTTCTTATTTTATATCCCCGTCTTATTCTTGTCACATGACAGGCTTACCAGATCTTTGCTAAAATTAAAGATAGAGCCAGGCATTTGATGCTTCATATCTAAAAATAAAAAAATGAAAGAGAAGGGAGAACAAATGTAATGAGGCATCCTGGACTGCATCCTGGAACAGAGAAAAAGCAGTGACGGAAAAATACTGGTGACCTCAGAATAAAGCTTGAAGTTTACTTAGTAGCTATGTTAATCTGGTAGTTTTGACAAGTGCATTATGATACTGTGAGATGTCACCAACAGGGGAAGCTGGGTGAACCATGCACACAGACTATCTGGACTATCTTTGCAATTCTTCTGTGAATATAAAGTCACTCCAAAATTACAAGTTTTTTTTTTTTTTTTTTTAAGAGTCAAATGCAGGACTATGGAAGATGTGGTCAGAGTTTATCAGGAGTGATATTATTGCAGGTGATAGTCTTCTTTTTCAATTTATGAGAGAGTATTAACCTTAGATTGCTATATGACACAGTCCATATATCTTCACTAGTCATTCATAGAAAGGAAATGTAATTGTATTTTAAAATTACATAGAAAATGTTTTAGAAATTACACCAAAGAGCTAACTCACTGAAGGTAAATAAATGATTTGGTATAGTAGTAGTGAACAGAGACAAGAGTGAGGCAGGTAGCTGGAGATGTGTTGACAGGCACTCACATTTTCGGCTTGTGGTGGGCATTTGGAAGTGGCCAGCATGACCACTTGATAACTCATTTTTTCCTACTGTGACCCCCAAAGCTGCTCAGAGTCCTAATGGCCAGCCTGGCTTCTCAAAATTCCTTAGGAGAGCCTGGGACCTCCCTGAGTGTTTCCCCTCTCAGTCTGAGAACTGCTTTCTAACTGATGAGAGAAAATGATTTAGGAATATAACAAGTATACAACTAATACTTATGGTTCATATGCAATTTCCCTATACTCTAACATCTGCCAATTCAACTTCTTATCAATTCATGCAGGAGGCTCTCCTGCTATATTGCCCTGGATCATTTTAAAATTGTTCTTTTAATTGAGATTAAAAGTTTCACCAGGTTCGGAAAGCGCTTCTTTATACATCTCCACCTCTGAGTTACTCCTGGAGTCAGCCTCTTCAGCTCTTTCACTGACTCAGAGGAAATTTGTACCCCCAACTTTCAGATACTGATTCTTCTTGATTTTCAGGTTTTAAATATTATCTATTGATCAATTACTTTGGAAAGTGAGATGTTAGCTTATGTGTCACAATAATTGACAATAATTTTGGCCACACTGATCTCATGATTATAGCTCTGAAATATTGTTCACAACTGCCACATGGTACATGATGACTGCATTTTCTTGCTTGTATAACTTCTGAATTCCCCAGGAGTGAATAATTGCCTCATTCCAGTTTAAAAATTGCTTAATTTACATGTATTTATCACTCATTCATTCTTGAATTGTCCACTAGACTGGTGATTTTTTCTATGTTCAATAACTCCAGGTTCTTATTAATCTCATCAGTTTCTTAAAAGGCTTTTTCCTCTGGCTCCATTTGGTCTGGTTTGTGTCTAAGCCTGCTTGTTCTGGAACCTCATTTTGTGACGAGTTTAGGGCTATGTTTTCTTGTTTCTTGCTCTGAATCCCTACTTTCCCAGATGCCACAATCTCCTCCTTATCAGTTTCCTCTCATTTTTGTAGCTCTGATGAGCCAACAGACTCCTAAGAAAAGGTGCTTTGAAGTAAACAACTATATCTGAAAATGTCTCCATTCAAAATGATAGGTTGGCTAGATGTAATGTTGGGGGTTGATATAATTTTCCTTTAGAAACTTGAAAGCAGTGCTCCTTTGTTGTGAGCTTCCACTGTCACTAATAAGAAGGTAGTGATTGGGATATTCCAGGTGCACTGTGGTCTCACTGTGAACTGGTTTGGTGATGAGTTCTGTCCATCTCATGTGCTGGGATCTCACTGGGCACTTTCAGTCTGGACACTTGTCTTCCTAAATAACGTTCACTGATAATTCCTTCCCCTCAGTTTTCTCGGTTCTTGCTTTTAGGACTTCCTAAAGTATTTGGAAGTTGGATTTGGATTGACCTGCTTACTGTCTTATCTTTTGTTGACAGGTTCTATACCTGTGCTTCTGGACTGCTTCCTGGGAGTCCCTCACATTTTCTTTCCACCCTTTATTGGCTTTTTCATTTTTTACATGTACTTCAATTACCCTCTTTTATAGTCTGAGTGTCCTCTGTGATCGCTTCTCATATGTCCTTGGTGGGATGCAGTTGTTTCAGTCATTGTTGTAGCATAAGAAACCTCCTAAAAAGCCAGTGCTGCCAAAGATCTCCTGACAAGAACACCTCCAAGGCTGGCTGGGTGGTGATGGTAGACCAGTTGCCATCATGCAGATGCTACATAGCTCAGGTTTCTCATGGTGTGGTGGCCAGGTTTTGAGATGGTGGGTCCTCAAAAAAGGAGTGTCTGAGGAACAAGACCCTGCAGTCATGGATGTCCCACAGCATCACTTTAGCTGTACATGCTGCATGGGGACTGGACTAGAGGTGGGCTGTGTGGAGCACAGCCTGCTGGAAAGGCCGCTGCAGACCCCACAGGGAATTGGCACCTGGGAAAGGTGGAGGCCAGAGGCGGTAGGTAGATACAGTGTATTTTGAAATAAGAAGGTAGAATTATCAGGACAATGTGAGGATTTATTCTGTGTGCAGGAAGAAGAAAGGAGCTGGGTTGAGGATAGATGTTTGAGTCATTGATTCAGATTGGAAATATTAAGGAGCTTGTGGGGAATTAAGACTGTTCTGGGCCACATGAAGTTTGAGACCCTGGTTGGATCTCAAGGTCTCAAGAAGTCAGATGAGTGTGTGAGGAGCTTGATGGAGAGGCTGGTGTCTGGAGTTGTTGGCCCCCAGATGACATTTAAGGGAAGGACTTGGACGGCACCTCTGGAAGTCACAGCCAGGGAGGACAGGATGGGAGGAGGAGGGCTTGGACTGAAGCAAGAGGACAAGATAGAATGCTGTGCTGGGTTAAGATAAGACCAGTTGTTCTGCTGCTGAAAGATGGGACAACTCTAACCACCTTCATGTTGTCAACACGGAGGTCAGAGGGAGTGAACAGCAGTTCTGGGGCGGAGGTTGCTAGATCAGAATGGGAATGTGTTGAGCAAAAACTGGAAGGCAGAGAAAGTGAGGACGCTTCTATAGACTACATTCTGGATTAATGATGAGGAACAGGGAAATGGGGCTATTGATGGAGGAAGATGTGTAGTAAAAAAAAATACCCCCCTCAGCACTCCTTTACCCTCAATATATACTAGAGCATGTTTTCTTCCTGTTGGAATGACCCAGTAGAGAAGGAAACATAATGGTGCAGGAAAAGCAATAATTTTCTGAGCAGGTATGTGTGTTAGAGAAAGGGGTCCAGCCTCTGGCCTTGGCAGAGGAACAGGGTCCTTGCTCTGAGTTTTCTGGCTCTACAGCCATGCCATCCAGCAGCAGGTAAGTCAAAGACAGGAAAGGTGACCATGGATGCCTGCTCACTCTACTTTCTGCCTATGAGAGAGCTTGTGACTGAGGGTGTATGTGTGTGTGAGGAGAGAGCAGGCTACAGAAAAGAATAACCTGGTAAACAGGGAGCAAGTGTGCTGAGTCTTATGGTCTCATGTGAGACCTCAGCACAGTGTAGTGGTCACATCTGAAGCTCACCTGTCATCTACAGCTGTCCTGTCATGTCTGCAGTGAGTGGAGTCCTGGGTGTGCGGTCAGTGGGCTCAGGGGTAGGGACCCCCAGGCTGGGCTGGGAAAGGCCTTGGGAGGCAAGAATGGGACTGCTGGGAGGTGGAGAGGAGCTCAGGCAGTGGGAGGGCCCGGAGGGAGTGGGGTGGGAAAGGAAGCCAAGACTGAGGAGAGAAGGGAGTAGATGTTCCTTGAGAAGAGAATATACCGAGTCTTTATTTTTATTCTAGACATGGCTCCATGAAGAGAAATTCTGAGGGACACCATGTTCCGGTTCAAGTTGTGCTGCCTTGTGTGTCTCCTTTGACACCCCTCTGTCATGATTGAGGGAGACAACTGAACCCTGGTGCTTTGCTGATGGGGATCCATATGCGCTAAGCAGACAGTGCACCTTCTATGTAGCTGGATACTGGGACATCTAACCAGGGATGCATGTGAGGACAAGTGCTTTACTTGTCTATGATGATTTCCACTCTCAAATGCCCCATCCTTTCCTGGGATAAAAGCTGGAGCTGGTCTTGGAGAGAAGACCCTGTCCTTAATCTGACAAGTAGAGAAAATGACCCAAACACAGTGTGTCATTCTGGGACAAGAATTGAAGAACCTTGCTAGAGGAGTGTTCTGACCTGTTCTCTCCTCCTAGAGTTGTGGGGCTGGTGGCCTGGTACACACAGGACCCTGCAGTCTCAGGCTCCAGCCTCTTAGACAGCAGTTGCCAACCTTCAGAATTGTGCAGGTACATCTGACAGTGCCTTGGCTGCTTCAGGGTTCTGGGCAGAGCTGCCCTGACTGTAATTTCAGTGAGAATGGGGCACCAGAGAGAAGGGTGGGCCTGGACGAGATCCTGCAGGAGGTGGCCACAGCAGGGATGTAGGGTCTGAGGAGAAGGCATCTCTGGTCTTTTTTTTTCTGTCTGGGGTGGATTAACCCTATTATGTGGGAGCTTCACTAAGGTTGTGGGGAACACTACAGCCCAGTATTCACTGTGTCTTGGGGCATAACAGGGGGCTTCACTGGGCCTGGATGACCCTGGGACAGATACAGCTCTGGGAGAATCTTACAGAGTTCTATGACACAGAGTGATGAGCAGAGTAGCCCAGGGCAAGAAGTGACAGGAGACAGATCAGGCCAACAGCTTCTGACAGACGGGCCCAGGAATTGGATAGCTAGCCCTACATACATGCTGTGGACTTGCTGCAAGGACACAGGGGCTGGGGGCTACATCCTGGAGTCCAGTTGCACACATGGGGGGAGTTGGCTGCATCTGTGAAGTTGTGGCTGGGGTACGTTCTGTGGCCACTGGGAAGGTACCATGCTTTTCCAGAGTGGCCACCACACTTCTGTGGCTCCCAGAGTCAGTGTTGGAGCCAGATTAGGAAACAAACCAAAAATGCTGTCAATTTCAAGCTTCATTGGCAAATCAGGTAAAAAGGTGAGCCAAGTACATCTGGGGTGGTGAGGGTGCTGGGGGAGCAGTACGAAGATGTCACTTCAATCAGGGCACAAACACTGGAGAGGAAACGAAACACTTTAGAAGGCACTTGACCTTCTAAATACCAAGTGCTAAAAATAGAGATGGAGCATCCTGATGCTTTACAGCAAAGAAAGCCAGGCTCCCTTCTCTGCACAGGAGTGCACTTGTCACCTGAACCTGGTGAATCTCTTAAGGTCCAGCTCCTGGCAAGAGGGGCTGCAGTCTGGTCCTCTGGCTGATACCTGTGTTCTGTTTCCACTGCCTGACTTGCTTTGTTCCTATGTTATCTCCTTCACTCTGTGTGTTTTAGTAGGAGGCTTACTCTCCAGGTTAGCAAAAGAGTTGCTGGCCCAGTGAGGCCTTGTCTAAATCCCAACATTTTCTTTAAACTTGTTTCAAGTATTTGGTTAGGCTTGATTTTTGGTTGATCAAGCAACCCAGATCCACAGGGCTTATCTGGTCCAAGGAGGAAGGGAAGGGCAGAGGTAGTATCTTTTGTCTGTTCTTCTGGCACTGTCCTTCTTCTGCAGTAACTTCCCATTTTTTTTGAGAAGCACTGGCTGCAGGTGTTCAGCTGGGCCAAATGTTGGTGACAAAGTTGGTCCTGGAAAGCCCAGTCAGACACAGTGTCCTTGGAGTTATGTGGACATCACAGTGAGGTAGCCTTTTATAAAGAGTTTTCTGAGCCCAACAAACTTGCTTTTCAGTCATGATTTTAACCCATTCTAATCTGAAAGTTTTGCCTGAACACATGCCAACTTAAAAATCAGATGTGTGGAAAGTATGAAGATACCCTGTACTCAGTAGGGCGGCAGCCATCTTTGTCCTCACCTGCCAGGGAATTGAATTTGCTGGGACTTGTCTTTGTTGGCATCTTAAATTTGTCCTCCCTGCCTTTTTCTCTAGGTAATTTATTCTTTTCATTTTAAAGTATATTTTATTGATCATGCTATTACAGTTGTCCCATTTTTTCTCCCCTTTTTCCCTCTCCACCCTGCATCCCCTCTCCTTCCAGCATTCTACCCCCACTTAGTTCATGTCCATGGGTTGTACATATAAGTTCTTTGGCTTCTTCATTTCCTATACTATTCTTAATCTCCCCATCTCTTTTGTACCCACCATTTATGCTTCTTATTCCTTGTACCTTTTCCCCATTCTCCCTCCTCCCCTTCCCTGATGATAATCCTCCATGTGATCTCCATTTCTGTGATTCCGTTCCTGTTCTAGTTGTTTGCTTAGCTTACTTTTGTTTTTTTAGGTTCAGTTGTTGACAGTTGTGACTTTGTTGTCATTTTACTGTTCATAGTTTTGATCTTCTTCTTTTTCTTAGATAAATCCTCTTAACATTTCATAAAAGAAGGGCTTGGTGCTGATGAACTCCTTTAACTTGACCATATCTGAGAAGCACTTTATCTGCCCTTCCATTCTAAATGACAGCTTTGCTGGATAGAGTCATCTTGGATGTAGGTCCTTGCTTTTTATGACTTTGAATGCTTATTTCTAGCCCCCTGTTGCCTGTAAGGTTTCTTTTGAGAAATCAACTGATAGTCTTATGGGCACTCCTTTGTAGGCAACTGTTTCCTTTACTTTTGCTGCTTTTAAGATTCTTCCCTTATCTTTAATCTTGGGTAACTTAATTGTGATGTGTCTTTGTGTGTTTCTTCTTATATCCAGCTTCTTTGGGACTCTCTGGGCTTCCTGGACTTGCATGTCTATTTCCTTTGCCAGACTGGGGACATTTTCCTTCATTATTTGTTCAGATAAGGTTTTAATTTCTTGCATTTCCTTTTCTTCTTCTGGCACCCCTATGATTCAAATGTTGGAACATTTAAAGTTGTCACAGAGGCTTTGTCCAGTACAGCCCCTGTGCCCATCATGGATGAGAATAAGTCTACCAAGACATGTTCTGCTTGGGGAGGAAAGGTGGCCAATCTCTCAGAGAAAAGGGCCTTGAGCCTGTTCCTCAATGGGCTTTTATTTGGTTTACTTTGCATAGGAATACAAGGTGTATACCTGAAGCTCATCAATCACTGTCAGGCAGTAATGATCAAACAATAGATAGCATACAGAGAACTATGAGGGCTTATTGTGAGTCAGGGTCAGATACCTAAAGGGCCATAAAACTTTGGGAAACAAATTCATTTTATGCTTGGACCCTTATTTAAATTGAGGGCATTCTTAGCAGAGCAGGTTTCACAGGATTTCGTGCATTCTTTTTTAGGCCTGATCACCCTGGGTATCAGCACAGGGCCCCACCCTCCTCCAGCATTGTTTTAGGCTTAAGTTAGGTGAGAGATCTGAACAGCCAAGAGATTAGGAGACTTCTTACAGATAGAATGAGGACTCAGGCTGTGTCAAAGCTGCGGGGTGAGGGTCTATCACCACCTTTTTATATAATCCCCCAACTCCTTTCCTGATGGCCCCTTTGTGACCATGCCTGTCTTAGGTCATCCCTCCCTTGAGGAATCTTACCTGTCATTGGCTAACCAGTCATCTGCCAGGGGCCAAGCAGTGTGAAGTAAAGGGGGCAGAGGCTGCACCCCTACCAAGACAATAAGTTTTGTCTCCTTAGTGGCTTATGGTCCTTTTTACTCAGCCTTAGCCATGGGGGGTTACAGCTTCTGAAACCAGGCAGGGCAGTTCCTAACAGGTTCTCAGCCTCTTCTTATTTTTTTGAATTCTTGTTTCTTCATTCTGTTTGGCTGAATGTTTATTTCTTCCTTCTATTCCAAATCCTTGATTTGAGTCACAGTTTCCTCCCCTTCTCTGTTGGTTCCCTGTATATTTTACTTTGTTTCACTTTGCATAGCTTTCACTTCTTCCTTTATTTTTGTCTGTACTCAATTATTTCTGTGAGCATCCTGATGACCAGTGTTTTGAAATCTGCATCTGATAGGTTGTCTATCTCCTTGTTGCCTAGTTCTTTTTATAGATTTCTTTCATTTGGGCCATATTTCTTTGCCTCGGTACACCTGTTATGTTTGTTATAATGGGAAGAGCCTTAGGTATTCGTCAGGGTGGGAAACCCAGTTTGATGCGTTGTGGTACTGTGTGGAGAGGAGGGGTCAGAGAGGGAATAATGCCACTTGCTTGACTCTTGCCCCACTTTCAGTCACTTCCCTTGCTTCTCACAAGCAGACTGTATCCTTTCAGGTGCTGATTCCTAGGTGGGTGGGCTTGTGTATATTCTAGGATCTCATAGGTGTCTCCAGTGGACTTTCCTATGAGACTGGGAATTTCTCCCACTGCCACAGCCCCCAATAGGTTTTTATGGACAGAGGTTTTGAGGCTCTATTTCCCCATGCTGGGACCCTGAGTTGCTCAGATTGTCCCCTCCCCAGTTGTTCCTCACAGTTTATCTGCACGTGATTGTGGGATATCCTGGTTTGCCAGCCCCTGCCTTGTCCACCCCATCTGTGGCCAGCTGCTTCCTTGTGACAAGTTCTCCCCACCTGGCTGCCTCTTTTGGCCCCTCCTACCAGTCTGGATGAATGCTTCTTCTTTAATTCCTTGTCAGACTTCCATACAGTTCAATTTTCTGACAGTTCTGATTGTTTTTGTTTTTTAATTGGTTGTTATCCTTCTTTTGGTTGTGCAAGGAAGTGAACTATATCTGCCTACACCTCCACCTTGGTCAGAACTCTCTCCAGGTAATTTAAAAATGAGCTGGAACAAGCTCATCACTGGTCCTGAGAGCTGGGGCAGAGTGTGAGGAGGAGACTGAAGTTGGGTCTTGGTTGCTAGGGCTCTCCAGGGAAGGGAGGAGATGGGACACACTTTCTGTCAGGCTGGAGGATTTGAATCCATCCTCTCTCTCCCCTGCTCTCTCCTCCCCTGACTGTGTTGGGATTTTGAACTTGAGACAGTGAAGTGAGTCACTCTAGAAGATTTGTGGATCATGTTACTTGAGGGGGGTTGATGGTCACTTGTAACTATTTTCACTGACTTGTTTGTGGCACCATTCGTCACTGGCTGGAACCAACTGTGTTTGTTTTCAGGACTGATTTCTGCTCTGTGGACAGGCCCCACTGCTCCTCTGTGGGGCAGGCCCCCACTGCTCCTCTCTGAGTCACTGTCCTCTGTGGATGGGTCCCACTGCTCTGTGAGCAGGCCACAGGCTTATGAGTCACTGTCCTGATTCAGGAGCCCCGATCCATGCGTGGACCCCTCTGTCCACAGGACCAATGTAGGAGGCAAGAAATCCAAGTCATTTCCTTTCTGATTCAATTGTTTAATGCAAGGAGCCCAGAGAGCAAGTGAAAATCCTTTTTCGAAGTTTGGGAATTGAAGGGAACACTTTAATTTTGTATTCCAGGGAGTTTGAACTGAATAGGGTCCCATTCATTATATGTTGACGTGCTGGGGTTGGCTCCTCTTGGTGGAGGCCTTGGGAGATTGGCAGTGCTCTATCAAACAGATGGGAAATTCTGACTCAGGTGTTCCATATCTGCACCAAACACCCTCAGGAAGGGACCCTTCAGCTGTCTGCAGCCCAAGGTTTTCCTGAGAATCCCAGCCAGAGTGGATGGCAGCAACTTACAACTTAGAATGTTCCTGGGTCTGGCCATGGAACCACCATGCAGCCCAGAAAACAACCTGGCAGCTCTGAAACAGGGGAGGGGTTGGGATAAAATCTGATTCAAGCATTAACAGACAGCCTCTATTTTAATCTTATGAGATTTTAAAGAGAATGTGGTTAGATCTTTTGATGAATTTAGGAGAGCAAGCATGTTTATGATCTGCCAGGAGATGGTTGGTTCATGTGGTGTTTTGTTCAGTCAGTACACACTTTGATGAACATCCTTTCTCCCCACAGTTAACTGATGCTTTGTCATTGGGTTCTTAGCCTTGCTTGTGACTTGGAGAAGCCCACGGATGCCTGGTAAGAACAATGCTTTAGTACATAAACTATATAGGATGGGTCGATTAGACTTTCCAAAGATGGCAGGACAGTGTCCCCCAGGCCACATGCTTTTCTTCAGAGTCACCTTGTCATTCCTCCACCAAGCTGGGTGTGATCTGTTTTCCCCACCCCTTCAAATCCTTGTGTCCTTGGTGATACTTGGCTATAGAATAAGTTGGAAGAAATGCTGTCCCAGAACCTCTACTTTCCTTCTTTTGGGAGGCAGCTTGTATAAGCATTGTCACCACCTAGAGACTGCAGTGCTGGGAGAAGGCCAAGGAGGCAGCAGGCTGACACAGGGGCACCTGTACAGGGACCAGAATGTCTCCACAGCCCAGCCTACACCCCATAGTCAGGTGAGAGCTGCCCAGGTGAGCCTCTCTCAATCTCCTGACCCACAAGAAAATTATTGTTTTAGGTCACTAAGGTTTTTAATTATGTTTTGGAGGGAGGGGATGTTGTAATTCAACCCCAGAAAACCAAAACGCAGGATTACCAAGGAAATTAATTATTAATTATATTAACATAGAGGTTATAATGGTTAATTTTATATGTCAACTTGACAAGGTTTTGGGGTGCCAAGATACCTAGTTAAACTTGATTCTGTGTGTGTCCATGAGGGTGTTTTTGGATGAGATTAGCATTTGGATTGATAGACTGAGTAAAGCAGAGTGCCCTACTCAATGTGGGTCATCCATCATTTGAAACTCTAAATAGAACAAAAAGTCTCCTAAGGATAAATAAAGACTCTTCCTGTCTGCCAGCCTTTGACCTAGAACATCAGGTTTTTTTTCAACCTTGCAGCAAGCTAAACCACTGGCTCTCCTGGGTCAGCTTGCTGACTCACCCTGCAGATCATGAGACTTGCCATCCTCCATAATCACATGAGCCAATTCTTACAGTAAATCTCTCTGCCTCTCTCCCTACACACATCCTATTGGTTCTGATTCTCTGAAGAACCCCCTTCCCTCATATGCAGGTTACATCAACAGAAGAACTCTTTAGGGTTTAGAGATTACTATTTTAGAGCAAATTCAAAGCAATCTGTCTCTATATTGAAAATCCCATTATTTCAAGAATGTTATAAAAATGGAATATAGAGTATTACCCTTTGGAGATTGACTTTTTTCACTCAGAATAATTCCTTGGATATTCATACAAGTTGTTTTCTGTACCAATAATTCATTATTTTTCTTTTCTGAGTAGTACTCAATGGTGTGGTATTGAGATTTGTAATATGAAATATTTATTTGGTCTTTGTCCTCATTTCTGGCACAGACCTCCTAAAACCCTGGGAATTTCCTATATGATGAGAGGTGTTCTTTATGTGAATGAGGTGACTTTTGGACCTAACTTCTGGATGGGGGCTGGATGCCAGGAGGACCAATCATATGATTAGAGGGTTGGAACTTTCAGTCCCTCCCCCTGACCTTCAGGGAGGGGAGGAGGGCTTAGGGTTGAGTTAAATACCAGTAGCCAATGATTTAATCAATCATACTTATGTAATGAAACCTCTAGAAAAACCCAAAAGGAGAGTTCAGAGAGCTTCCGAACCCTTGGAAACATGGGGAGAGTGGTGCTCTGGGAGAGGGTATGAAAGCTTCATGCCCTTCCCCATACCTTGTCTATGCATCTCTTCCCTGTGGCTGTTCTAGAGTTGCATCTTCTTATAAGAAACCAGTGATCTGGTGACTAAAATGTTTAAGTTTTATGAGCTTTTCTAACAAATTAATCAAACAAAAGGAGGAGACGGTGGGAACCTCTGATTTATAGCCAGTTGGTCAGAAACACAGATAACAACCTGGACTTGTGACTGGTATCTGGTGTGTGGCAAGAGGGTAGGGAGGTACAGTCTTGGGAGACAGAGCCCTTAACCTGAGGAATCTGTTGCTATCTCCTGGGAGTGTTAGAGCTGAGTTAAAGTGGATACCAGCTCCAATAAAGTGGTGACAGAGAATTTCTTGTTCTATTACCTATCTCCTACCCCATGTTAGAATATGGTTATCAGAATTATTGCATGATGTGGATGGACCACAATTTGTTGAACCATTCTCCTGCTGAAGGGCAGTTGGGTTATTTCCAGATTTTGACTATTACAAATAAAGCTGCTTTAAACATTCATGTATGGTTTTTTTGTGTGTGTGTGCACATAAGTTCATTTCTATGGAATAAATCCTCAAGAACACAATTTATGGGTTGTATGAGAAAGAGTTGCATATTGAGTTTCATCAGAATTAGTCTGTTTCCCAGAGTGGCTGTACCAATTTTCATTTCTACCAATATATTTTCTGTTAAATGAAATGTTATTAAATTATTTGGAGGCAGAGGAGTGGTGGATACCATTCTAATAGAGCAGCAGGAGGGACCCTTGGATATGGAAATGTTTAGTATCTTGGCTATAGTGATAGACACACAAATCTATGTATGTGACAAAATTGTATGAAACTAAAAACATATGCAAATGAATACATTTAAAATAGGAAATTCCAATATGATTACTGGGTCATCTCAATGTCAATTTGTGATATTACATTAAAGTTTTGTGATATTATATTAAAGTTTTGCAAGATGACAGGTTTGGAGAAATAGAGTAAGAGTAACAGCATGTGAATCTACAATTATCTAAAAATAAAAAATTGATTAAACATAAATTAAAGAAAATATATGGTACTAATGAAAAATAAGTTTGTGAAAACCATTATCTGCTACTAAGATTTAGGCAAATGTTGTTACTTGTTTTCTTAATTTTGGTGGCCAAGTGTTAGTTACTAAGACACCTATCCACCGGTAATTCAGTCCTGTCCTGAAGGCCATCTTTTCTGCCCCACACCTGTGACAGAGGTCTTCAAACCTAGGCCCCATCTCAGCCCTTCTCTAACACCACTTTAAGAAATAGAAAAGTGAATTGGGTAGAATTGAGAGAAATTCACTGTGAGCAGCTGGACACTCTGGAGAACTGTGCTCTGCACAGAGAAGGGTTGTTGCAAGGGGTGGTGTGTGTCTGGGAGAAAGGAGACCCAAGTCGGCATCTTCCAAGTGGGTGGAATCCTTTGCACAGCAGTACTTAAAAACCAGGTGTGAAAGTTCACTCCAGACCCAAGAAGAGGTGGCTTTGCAGTGTCTCTGGGGCTGAACCATCAGGCCTCCTAGGCTTGCATTGGCAGAGATTACTGATAATAGCCAATGATGTTGAAACTTGAGAGGAGAAAACAAACTTTTATGAAGTGCTAGGGCCAGGCCAAAAGTTCAGGGCTGACGTGGCTTAGGGCTGGCAGGAGCTGCATTCTTTGGCTCATTTGCCTCTGACGTTTGGGAAATGGGGCTCTGTTAAAGTTCCCAGAGTGCTTATTATTAAGTACCACCTGTGTTCCAAAGGCCTGAGGTGGCAGTTTCCCTCCAGGAAAATGTTGACCTTTCTGATAGACTATCTTATGACCAAAAGCTTTGCAGCATTAAAATGTGATCTGTCTCACTAGGCTGTCATATGAAGCCTATAAATAACTCCAGAAATAAGATCTTATGACAACCTTTTGCTGTTATTATTTAAAACAAATATTGGTTATTTCTAACCAGGCCAACAAGGTGGCTGTTGCTCTCCAAAGCCTCTTATTTCCCTCAATCTGAACTGGGAAATGGGGCCTTTAAAACAACTTGGGTGGTGGAGAGAGGTCCTGGCAGACTACCTCCCCTCTTCAGATCATACCTGGCCAAGGGACAGAGATTCTCCTCTAGCCATTTATGCCCTGGGTATCTTCCTGAAAAGCTTTCTCTGCCTTAACATTTTTGTCTATACATGACAGTTTCTCTCCCAATAAGTCTGCCCTTGCAGAAACTGTGGAGAATCTGAGCTTTCCCCTTCCCTGAAAGCTGACAAGTTAGCCTGCAGAGGATAGGAGACTCCTGAGTCAGGGACAAATGACGGTTTGTTACTTACAGCTTCCACAGCATCAAGAAGGTCAGTGTTTTTAGGCTGGGTCCCTGAGCCCTAGTTCCCATGTAAATCCCCTATCCCCTGGTTCTGAGAGTCAGGTGATGTCTGCACATACCATGGGTGGCACTGCAGAGGGAGCCTGAGCTGGAGGGCCTTCTGATCTGCAGTGGCATAATCTTCATGACATTGAACAGTTAGCATGTCTGCTGTTGGTGTCAGATGAAGACACTTTTTCTCTCTCCCAGAAGTCTTTGCTCAGGTAGTCTGAAACAAATCACCTGCTTCCTAATTTGTGCAGAGTTGCTCAAGATCCATAGAGAATTGTCTCCCAAAGGGCCATAGACTAAGTTCTTACTTAGTAAAAATTTTTTATGAATTAACTTGTTCCCCCAGTTCTGCAAGTGATGGCCCATTTTTACCCCTACTACTAACAAACCACATGGCCTCATAGGTGGCCACAGAGTGCTGTCACTGGTTCTCCCCCAGGAAGCCTGTGCTTTGGCCTGGGGAACACGGTCAGCTCACAGCCTCCACCTGCAGCACCTTTGGGATTCATTGCAGGCTATAGCTGGGTCGAAGTGCTCCTCAGGCAGTCCCAACTGAAGTCTTAAGACAACAGGGCAGTAAAGTATTATTTCTGCCCAGTATGGAACTTCTGTAACCTACCTTTGCAGGGAGCTTCCTGTGGACTGGTTAAGACTTTCTCCAAGCTGCTCTGCAGTCTGAGGTGCTCCCTCTATGCACTCTGCATCCTCCTCCCTGTCCTGTCAGAGGTGTGGGCCTGCATCAGGGTATGAGGACTTTATTTCTCTGCATACTTGTGCTTCTTCTTCTCTTTATCTCACAGGTGTTACTCCAGGTAAATCTTGTGCACTTTGAACTCTGTATTGAAGACCCAATGGACACATTTGATTGGACCAGCCATTGAATTGCTCTTGGAATAATTATCTGAAAATCTGAGGTTGAGTGAATCTTCCTCCAAAACCCGCAGTAGTTCAATAAATCTAAGATTCTGGGGCGAGGCCCTGAAATGTTCCCCATTCCAGTGATATTTCAATTTTTAACTCCCATTTCCTGGAAACCTGTCCTTTAAATCCTTCTGGAAGCCAGAGGCAAACTATGCTCAAAAGTAGGCCCTTGTTTGAATTTACAAAGAGTTTCTGTTGGCTCTTGTTTGTGTTGAAGGCTCAGCCCAGAGACTGCCTCCCTGAACAGTCCTCCACCACCTTCCTTTCTGTCACTCTTTTTTTATGTTTACTTGTTTATAAATACGTGCATCCTTTATGGGATGTTAAACTTTATGACTGTAGAATCCATATTTGTCCTCAGTGACTGGAGTAAGGCCTGGCACATACTGAGTGTTAATAAAAATTTATCCAAATGACACATATTACAAATTATTAATTTGCTACATCCGAGCCTAATAATGGTTCCAACTCAAATTCCCTCCTCCTAACACTCTCAATTCCTTCTGCTCACTGCCTCTCAATTACGCTCAGGGAGTTGTCTTATAAAACACTGTCATCATTGTCGTTACACTGCTATCACAGTATCACTTGTAACTCCTGCCAGTGAAAGATAGCAGTAGTAACTTCCCAGCTGTGACATTCAAGAGCTGTGTGCAACATACAACAGCATTTTTAGACTCCAAAAAAGGTTTATATGCTTCTACGTGGGCATCATTCCAGCTCTAACTGTGTTCAGCAACAGACTTTCTTTGTAGCCATGTCTGGGAAAACCCACAAAGATGAGAGAGTCCCCTTGGCCTGAGGGACATCCCCAGGAGGGGAAACAGTTAGAATCTCTGGAATTTTTAATTTGTTGCTGAGACATGAGAACATTATTTGATCGTCTGATGGTCATTTCTAAAATCATGATGCTCCAGCTTGCTTCCTTTCCCCCATCATTCCTGGAATTGGCCCTAATAATTTCAGAATGTTCTTATGTTTCTTCAAGCCAATATTTACTAAGCATGTTCTGTTCCTAGACAGTCAGTTTGGCCTATTTTGCAAATGAGGATGGCAAGTCCAAGTTGTACGTGCTGTTCCAGGAACATCTACTCATCCACAACTTCAAGGCTTGATTTTAATTTAATAGCTGCAAGAATACTTCTTGACATTGTCTGCATGTTAAAATAGTTACCCTGCCCCTATTTCTCTCCCTTAACTACAACCAGTCAGCCTGAGGTTAGGATGATTGTCAATGAAAACAAGGGGCAATAAAGGAGTAAGATGGCACTGTGCCCCATAAAATGATTTCACAAGTACACTTGCTCAATAAAACGCCCTTCCCAAAACAAGCCATTATGTATTTCCACCTGCTGCTGCTGTGATCCTGGAAAAGAGTCCCTTACTTACCTTTTCTATATTATAAGAAATGACATCTCTCAGTTCACCCTCACCACTCCCTCTTACAACTCCCTGATGTCCACTTTCAGGTTTTGGATCCTTAATTTTGTCTTGTTTCACTACCATGATCACTACTAAGATGTTTGTGTTTAATTTTTTTCTGAGTTTACATCAACAGTTTTAAACAGAAATGTGATCATACTGTGTGAATCCTTTAATATTTTTTCTTTCTTCCTCAATATTTTGAAAGAATGTTCCCATTGCTAGAGATCTTCAACATATCAATTTTATTTGTTGTAAAGTACTTATTACAGTATTATACCACCAGCCATAATATATTTGACCATCTCCTATTTTTGATATTTAATGATGTTTTAAAAATTATAGTTTTGTAAGTAATACTACAATGAATCCCATTGATATTAATCTTTGTGTTCTTGTCAAGATCATCTAGGCTTGATAAGCAGATAACATACAAACCCTGCCAAACCTTGGTTACTTTAACACACACAATAAGAACAAAGGGTGGCTGGGGCTTCATTACCCATAGTCACTGTTGATGGAGCTGAAGAAGCTCCAGCACTACCACCAGTCCCCTTGCCCCCAGTTTGCTTCAGGAGAGCTCAGAGCCAAGGGAGAGCCCACACTTGTCTTCTGTGCTCAGTGCATGTGATGCTTTCATCACTTCTTCTCACAACCCTTGGTCTGAGCCAGTCCTAGGACCCAGTCAGCCTGCCCAAAAGTTGGTTGTTAATCTTCTAGGAGCCCAGAGGAGAAGAGGGCAGGATGTAGGGAGCTATGATAATATCCCCCCTGCACAGGGTATGGGTTTTACTTAGGATTCATGTTCTAGAAAGGGAGTAAGTTTTGCCAACTTTTTTTTTTCCTAAGAAACTTATAACATTTTTATCATCTAATTAGCTTGTTTTCTGTCCCTGAAAAGCCTCAAATGTTACCACTTTACACTCCTTGCTGATCTAAGAGGTGAGAAATGCCATCATGTTGTTTCAGTTTGTATTTCTTTTTTTTTTTAAGATTTTATATATTTTTAGAGAGAGGGTAAGGGAGAGAGAAAGAGGGATAGAAATATCAATGTGTGGTTGCCTCTTGTGTGCTCCCTACTGAAAACCTGGCCTGCAACCCAGGCATGTGCCCTGACTGGGAATTGAACCCAAACCACTGACCTTTTGGTTCACAGGCCTGTGCTCAATTCCCTGAGCTACACCAGCCAGGGCTCAGTATGTATTTGTTGCATTACTACTGGGAGTACAGGGTTTTTAAAATATGTTTATTATTCATTTCTACATCTATAAGAGGCCAATAGATTTACAAAAAATTAACCTGAACATTCTCTGAAGATCCCTCCCTTGTACACTTCAACTTTAGACATGAAAATGTCTTAAAATATCCATCACAATTGCCTCCACTGTTCATTGTTTTTCCTCATACAGTAATTTGAATCTTCACCCTAGCATGCAAGTCTGCCTCAGAGATCTTCCTGCTCCTTATAACTCATGATAATTCTGGGTCTTTAGCTTTACCAAGCCATCAAAAATAAAATGGCTAACAAAACACTGACTCCCTGTTGTTTGGGTCTTGTCACAGGCGTGTTCAGAAAACTTTTCCAGGCAGTTAGTGTTGTGAGTAGGGTGGGGTGGCTCAGAGGAAAGATTTTGTTGATGCTCCATGAGAACTCAATAGAAAAAGAAGCTGTAAGCAATAATACAAATGGAGCCAGTTTAAAATGGAGCCAGAGCTTCCATTCCAGAGGAACTGCCTGACATGCCTTATGTCTCAAACCTTTGAATGTTAATTTAAGACAAAATGACCTTTAGACTGGGCTTAAGCGATCTTATGCTTCCAAAGCTGTTTTCAAAGCTAATAAGAATGCAGTTATTATGATTACTGAAAATTAAAAACATTGTTTAGAATTAACATCACTATGGTATGTTATCTGCACCAATACGAATGTCTTTCTTCTATTGATGTAATTGTTCTCCTTCCTTTTTTCATTAATATTCCTCGCCTTCACCTTCTGATGGGAGTATTTGGACTTATACTTAAATTAATGATTACCAAATAGCTATTCTTACTGATCTCAAATAAGCACTTGTTTGCCTCTCACTTTGAAAGGGTATTTATTTATTTTACTTTATTTTCATTGTTACCGAAATGTATGTGATGAAGTGGAACTCAGAATCTTCTCACACTGTGGGTGATTCATTTCAGAGGGGCTGTCTGAGGAGGGAATGCTCACTTCCAAGGTTGCAGCCTGTCAGGAGCTCTCACACCTGCTTCTCCAAAAGGCAGTCCTGGGAGCTGTTGTCTCCACCTTCCAGAAGCACAGTTGTTGAACGGCTGCAAAGGTAGTTACCCTGAAGATTGTCCCTTGTAGAAGAGCCATTGAGTTACCAAAGGAAGGCTTCAGAGGTATCATTTTCTGTAAATTGGCTGAAATGTATGCAAAAAATTCCCTAACTGAGACTGTTGACAAACCCAAGAACTTAGAAGATAGAACTCTGAGAGGTTAATTATCACTGAACAGCCCAAGGATGAGCGAAACCACAGACTGATCTAAAGGCTAACCAAATAGACATAGCAATCATTTCCAAGCACACCTGGACTATTTGTAATAATTAAGCATGTTCTAATCAAGAAGCAAGTGTTTATTATCCATGGAGCTAGTACTTGTACAGACATGATTATCTGACTATAATGAAGTTAAATAAAAAAATCAGTTAGTATATACATACACACAAATACATGCATACATATATGTGTAAAACATTGTACATGAAAACTTTTGGATGTAGCTAAGCTAGCACCTGGAGAAAAATGTCCAGTGTTAAATATTTGTATTAGAGGAGAAAATGCTTAAACTTAGTGAGACAAAAAGCAATCTCATGAAGAGAGAAAATAAACCAAGCAAAGCCAAAAACTGTACAAGGAAGGGGGTAAAAAAAAAAACAGAGCAAAAATCTGTGAAACAGAAAACAAATATAAAATAGAGAGAATCAATAAATATAGCAGCTGATTATATAAAACAATAAATAAAATAGACAAACTAAGCCAAAATAGATGGAAAGGAAAGAATGAGCAGGCACATATAAGCAATAGTAGGAAACAAAAAGGCACGTACCTATGGATAGAGTAGAAGTGGAAATTAGAAGTGTACTAAGAACAACAACAATAAAAAAGCATAAAAGCATAGAGAGATGGATAATTACCTCTGAAAATGTGATTTGGCAAACTCAAAAACAAAAAGGATTTGAATAAAGCTTTAATGGTTAAAGAAATGTTATTAGCAGTTTAAAAGTCTCCTCTGCTTAGTACTATACACAAAATGCCAGAACTGGACCCTTTTATAAGAGAATTCTGCCAAACAGTCAAGAAACTGTTATTCCAACATGGTACAGAATGTTCCAGAAAGTAGAAAGGAGGCACTGCTCTCTGACGCATTTTCTGAGGCAAGTTTACATTTTATACCAAAGTGGACAAAACAACATGAGAAAGGAAAAGATTAGTTTTCCTTACAAATGTGGACATAAAAATCCTAATTAAAATTAGCAAAGAGGGTTCAGCAATACGTAAAAATAAACAAATCATGACAAATGTGGGTTACTCAAGGAATGTAAGAGTATGTTTGAATACTGATTTATGTAATTCACACCTTGACAGTTTAAAATTCTACATTAATTCATAGAACAAACTCATAGGAAATTGGTAATAGATATAAAGTTTCTTAACAAACATCTACAAAAAACCTGTATCCTAGCATCCAATGGTCTGCTTTCATGCTTTTTAACCAATATTTTACTTGAGTACCCTACTATTATAAGGTATTAAAAGGGAATAAGAAGTGCAAGAATTTCCAAAGGGGAAGCCAAGCTGAAATTATCTATGATAAAAATATTGTTTACACAGGAAAATTCAAGGGACTCTATAGACAAATGATTAAAATCAATGAGGGTGTTTAGCCATGTCTGGACACAATATCAGTATACAAAAATCAATGTGCTATCTATAGCAACAGACCTTATAAAATGCAATTTAAGCAATATGCCATTTATAGTGATAACAAGAATATACGGTTACTATATAAATAACTCTAACAAAGCTATGAAAGGTCATTATGGAGAAAACTGCAGTGTTTCTGAGTTACGTAAAAGAAGATGAATAGATGTAGAATGTAAGTTGTTTATGGATGGGAATATTCAACAGCACAAAGATGCCCATTTCCCCCAATTAATCTAAGAATTCCTTGCAACTTCAATTACTATTTGACAAATATTTTTGGGGGAATTTAACAAGCTGATCAAAACTTCACATGTAAGAAGAAATGGCAAAGAATAAACAAGATTAATCAGGGTGGGAGCATTTGCTTACCAGACATTTGGGTTTTCTATAAAGCTATAATAATAAACAAATAGGTCAAAGGATCAAAATAGAGAACTTCGACTCAGACCTGTGCATATGTAGAAAATTGATATATGACAGAGGTAGCCTTCTAGATTGATACATAATTCAAGTAACACTGCTGGATTAAATGTTGGAAAACATAAAATTAAATTTGCCTCACACTATAGTCAAACATAACTCCAGGCTGAATAAAACCTAAATGTGAAAAGCAAAATTAAAAACAAATTGAAGGTTATATAAAAGATATTTATAATCTGAAATTTAGCAAGGATTTCCCAAAAGACAAAAGGCAAGAAAAAAAACCACAATCCATTTGACTGTATTAAGGTTAAAAACAAGCATTAGAAATAATATTTAAAAAGTGAAAAGATACAGTTCAGTCTAGGAGATATTTGCAAACATATAAATGATCAAGGATTAGCACTCAGAATATATAAAGAATTCTTTTAGCTTCTAAGAAAAAGCAAACAGCCCAATGGGTAAAAGGCAATCACATAAGACATATCCCCAAAGACCAACACACACGAAAACATGCTCAATCTCACTAGTAATCAGAACGGTAAGAACTAAAACAAGCAGATTAGGAAAGAGTAAGGTCTGGCACTACTATCTGCTGGTGGGGTGGAAGGGCTAGAAACTCTGCCTGACTTTGATGACAGGGAATGTAAATTCGCTAGTCTCCATGAAAGCCAGTTTGTCAGCATCAAGACATCCTTTATGACCTGGTAATTACAATGCCAGGGGATTCCCTGGAGAAACTCATACAAATACCCACAGTCATGAAGCAAAAAGTTCATAGTAGTGTGGAACGTAATAGGAGAAAACATATAACCAGTCTTAACATACATATACAGGAGAATGGATCAATGCATGGCAGTGAAGTCCCTAAAATATGAACTGGATATTTTTCTATTCAGTGAAATGCATGAATTAGCATTGATAAATTTATAAAACATAATGCTGACTAAAACAAGCAATTTACAGAGGAATATTTACAACCTGAAAACATTTATAAATAATTTTATAAAGCAAAAATATACTGTTACAATGTTCATGAGCACATAAAAATGAGTACAGACATAAAAATATGTGTGAGACTATATGTCTGATAAAGTGGCAGTTACTCTGTGGGGAGGGCTAGTGGAGATGTGGTTGGGGAGGGTATTCAGGAACCTTCAACTATAATGTAAAATTGTATTTCTTATGTAATGAAAGATCTGTGAAACTAATATGACAGAATATTGAGATCTTACAAAGTTAGGTAGATGATTCATGGGTTTTATTTTATTTTTTCTATCATTTTCTATATGCTTTGCATAAAGAACATCTTTTGTGATCTTTTTCAAATACTCTATGAGAAAAATCATCAACAAAATAAAACCTTTTCACTCCCAACTAACTAAACAAGATGTAAGATCACAAACACTTTTTTCAAACTTCATCTCCTACAAGTTAAATATTCCCTTTACTACTTTACTTTGTACTAAAAGTTTGACTTTTAAAAAATATACAAGAGTTTTATTGAGATATAATGAATAGATCACAGAATTCACCCTTTTAAAGTGCATAGTTCAATGTTTTTCAGTATGTTCATTGAGTTGTGTAGGGCTGTCTAATTTTAGAACATTTCATCATTCCCAAAAGAAAGTCTGTATCCATTTGAAGTCACTCCCCACTCCTCCCTCGCCCAACCCCAGCCCATGCAACCTTCCGTACAAGCTCTGTGGATTTACCTATTCCAAAAATTTAATATTCAGAACCATACAAATATCTGGCCTTTCATTTCTGATTTATTTCAATGAACATAATGTTTTCAAGGTTCATCTTTGCTGTACTGTGTGCCAATACTCTATTCCTTTTTATTGCCAAATAATATCTTATTTTGTGGATATACCCATTTTGTTGATACATTTGTCTGTTAATGGATATGGAGTTATTTCCACTTTTTGGCTATTTTGAATAATGCTGATATAAACAGTCACTTGCAGGTTTTTATGTGAACATATGTTTTCAATTCTCTTGAATATGTAGCTAGGAGTAAAATTTCTTGATCATGTGGCTACTGTATCTGCCATTTTGAGGAACTTTCAGACCAGACTGTTTTCTAAGGTGGCTATACCATTTTATATTCCTACCAGCAATGAATGAGGGTTTGAATTTCTCTACAGCCTCATCAACACTTGTTTTTGTCTGTCTTTTTGATTTTAGCCATGCTAGTGTGTACGAAGTGGTATTTTGTTGTAGTTTAGATTTGTCATTTACCTAGTGATTAGTGATGTGTTTATTTGCAGTTTGTATATTTACCTTGGAGAAATGTCTATTGAAATCCTTTGACATCTTTTAAATTGGGTTGTCTTTTAAGTGTTGACTTTCATCCTTAGCAGATGAATGATTTGCAAGTATTTTCTGCATTCTGTGGGTTGTCTTTTCATTTTCTTGATGGTGTTATCTAAAGCATAAACATTTTCAATTTTAATAAAGTTCAATTTTCTATTTTTTTTGTGATTTTGGTGTTATATCTAAGGATTCATTGCCTAATCCAAGATCACAAAGATTTACACCTATATTTTCTCCTAAGAGTTTTATAGTATTATCTTTTCCAGCTAGATCTATGATCAAATTTGAGTTTATTTTTATATGTGGTATGAGGTGAGGGTCTGACTTCATTTCTTTGTATGTTGATGTTGAGTTGTTTCCACCCTGGTCAATAAAAAGACTGTTATTCCTCCACTGAATGCTGTTGGCACCCTTGTTGAAAATAAATTCACCATATTAAGCATTTATTTCTAAACTCTTAATTATATTCTAATCATCTACATATATATCCTTATGCCAGGACCACACTGTTTTGAATACTGTAACTTTGTATTAAATTTTGAAGTTGGGACATGTGAATTCTTCAACTATTTCTTTTTCAAAGAAATTTTGATCATTCAGAGTCCTTTGTATTTCCTTATAAATTTTAGGACCAGCCTGCCACTTGATGGAAAGAAAAGACACCTGGGATTTTGATAGGGATTGAATTGATAGAGCAATTTTAGGAGCACTGCCATCATAACAATATTAAGCTTTCTGATTTATGAACATAGGATGTCTTTCCAGTGATTTTTAAATTTCCTTCAATGGTGTTTGTAGTTGAGAGTATACAAGTCTTGCACTTCTTCTGTTAAACTTGCTTTTTTATTTTGGGTGATAGAGTTGGCTCTTCAACAACTCAAGGGTTGGAGGCATCAACTACCCTCACAGTCAAAAATCCATGTGTAACGTAAGTCGGCACACCAAATATGTGGAAAATCTCCATATAAGTAGACCCAAGCAGTTTACACCTGCATTGTTGAAGGGTCAACTGTACTTTAAGTGGCATTGTTTTCTTCATTTTCCTTTTGGATTGTTCATTGTTATTGTATAGAACAACAATTAATTTTACATATCTATCCTGTATCCTGTAGCTTTTCTGAATTTATAACTTTAACAGATTATTTTATAGGTTACTTAGAAGTTCCTATATACAGGATCATGCCATCTGTGTTTTTTGTGAAGATAGTCTTTTTTTTTCTCTGTTTTGTTTTAGCTGAGCTAGCAGTTTGATCCTTTCATGAAAGTTTTTGTAATTTTATTTTGATATAATTTCAAATTTATTGAGAACTTGCCAGTAAAATGCCATATCCATCACCCAGATTCACCAGAGTTTATATTTTACTCCATTCGTTTGATCCATTCTGTGAGTGTGGTATATATGCTATATAAGTAATTAACTCTTTTTTGAAACATTAGAAAAATCAATAGGTGATCTCATGCCTTTCTCTCCCTAAATGTATTAGTCTGTTTCCTAAGAACAAGGGCCTTCTCTTACATAACCACAGTACAGTTAACAAGATCAGGAAATTTAGCATCAATTCAATTCTGTCTTCTAATCCACATTCTGTATTCAGATTTTGTCAATTGTCCCAGTGATCTCTGTAGGTTTCCCCTGAGCTCTGGGGTGTAGTTTAGGGTCAACCCATTGCATTTAATTATCAACTCTCTTGAGCCCCCCTTTAACCTGAAACAATTGTTCAGCCTTTCTTTGTCTTCTGTGACACTGACATTTTTGGATTCTAGATTTATTATTTCACAGACTGACCCTCAGTTTGGGTGTGTAGTTAGATTCAAGCAATGCATTTTTCAGTAGCTGCTGCCAATAACGTGGTGGCATGTGTCATCTCTCCTGATGCTGAGGATGACAGCTTGATTACTTGGCCAAGGAGTTATCTCTACTGTAGAAGTAACTATTTTTGCCTTTGTAATTAATGAGTAATTTGTGGGAGATACTTTCAAACTTTGTAAAAATCCTATTCCTCATTCAACTTTCATCTATGAGGTCTGACATTCAGCGATCATTTCCTAACTCCATCTGTCTTTCTACAGTTACTAGGTGGCATTCTAAAGCTCTCCTTCCTCTTCCATTTATTATTTTTTAATAATTTTTAATTTTTCAATTACAGTTGACACACATTATATTAATTTTAGGAGTACAACATAGTGATTACACACTTATATCACTTACAAAGTGTTCACCCCAATAAATCTAGTACTCATATGATACCCCACATAGTTATTACAGTTATTGACTATACTTTCTATCTTATACTCTTTATCCATATGACTGTTCTGTGACTACCAATTTGTACTTCTTAACTGCTTGTGTGAAGATAGTTTTACTTCTTTCTTTCCTGTTTTTTCTTGCTCAATTGCCCCAAAACAACATCTTTGTCTTTTTTTAAGAAGCACACCTGAAGATAAACTAAGGGTAGCCTGATGCCTCGTGGACTCAGAATTGAAAGGAGCCTTAGAAATCATTAGTTTAACAATTCCTTTATTAAATATTTACTCAGTGTTCACTATGGGGAAAATGCTAGAAACACACAGACAGAAGGGCCCTTCCCTCATGGGATTGACAATCAGGTGGCAGAGGTGGTAAAAGAAGTCAGCAGGTAAATAAATAAGAACATTACAGATTTGATAAGATTCTATGAAAGAAATAATCATGATGATATGACAGAGAGTATCTCAGATGAAGAGCTTGTATTACTTTACGTGCCATGCAGAGTAGGTCATTCAGGTGAACTCTTTATCTGTTCTACAGATTCTCTCTATAAACCCCCCAACAAGTGCTTATCAGGATTGACCCTAAAACATCCTGGAAGAGGTAACCCATAAACTCCTGTGAAAATCCATTCTATTGCAAGTTTGTTTCTATTTGTAGAAAATTCCTTCTGAGTATTGGACCTGAATCAGCCTTTTGGCCAGTCCACTACTTGTCTGCTCTCCCCACTGGAGCTTACGTTTCTTTTTTAAAAAAAGATTTAATTTATTTATTTTAGAGGGAGGGGGAAGGAGGGAGAAAAAGAGGGAGAGAAACATCAATGTGTGGTTGTTTCTCATGTGGCCCCCACTTGGGACCTGGCTCACAACCCAGGCATGTGCCCTGACTGGGAATCAAACCAGCGACCCTTTAGCTCACAGCTTGCACTCAATCCACTGAGCTACACTAGCCAGGGCATGGAGCTTATGTTTCTGCATAACTGAGCACAGACAGTATCCCCTAATTAATCTACCATCCTGCTGGCCACCCAAGTGAGGGCTGTGCTGAGAAACAACAGATTGAGACTAATACTCATGACATTCTGGAACTGGTGTAGTTATTACTGCTCCAATTTACAGGTGGAAACCTGATGCTTGGAGAGGCACAAATACAGCCAGGAAGAGGTTTCCCAGCATCAACTCAGATTTACACGAACCTGAAGCCAACTCTCTGCCATGTCCGGTGTCCCAACATGCTGGAAGGAGTGAGAGGTGAGATCCACTGTACACCATGAACAAGAAATGCTAGAGCCCAGAGAAAAATGATTGATGTTTCGATTAAGAGGTATAACCTTGGACACAGTGACAGATGGAGAAATGTCAATAAGGCAACTCACACAGCTGCTTTTACTACTGAAGTGGAAAAAAACACACACACAACAGAATTTGTGCTGTGGGACAGACCTCAAGCACTGAGGGAAGCCTGCCATTGCTCCATCTTCTGATGACTCATGGGTAGAAATGCACTACAGTTTTGAGTTTGTGGGTCTGATTTCTGACAAGCTGCTGAAGTTCTTCAGCAACATGGCTACTCACTCTATTCAATTAGACAGTTAAAATGCACTGATAAAGCATGTGAAACTTTTAAAGAGACTCAAAACTGAAATATAAGATTGTCAGTAGGTTAAAAGAAAAGAAAAGTAGCATATCATGTCCTTCCTTTGATGAATTAGATAGATTTGAACTTTGAAACTAAAGGAAACCAATTTGGTTTGTTTCTTCTGAAGCCTCGCTTACCTGTAAGTAATCCTTAGGGAGGAGAAAGCAAAAGCCCTGGCCTGAGCCAGGGCCAACAAGGTGGTGGCTTGAAGCAAAACCCCGGGGCTGTACAGTGGGCTCACTGCTGAGTGACATCAGCACACTGTTCAAGTAACTTGTGCCTCAGTTTCCTCACCTGTAATTGAAGACAATGACCCTTCTAGGGTTATTGTAAGAGTAAAATGAGTAAAAATACCAAGTGCTTAGGATAGGGCCCATTACAGAGTAGCACTTCCTGAATGTTTCATTTTAATTTTATCCCCAGCTAGAGGACAGTGGCTGATTTAAACTCCAATTTTATTCACACTGTGGGCAGGTGGGATATTTTATAATATTGTCCTTTAAAAGAGAGATGGAACAGGACACTAGGGCACTTCATGCTTCTAACTGAGGGTCACCCTCGTGTCCAGGTGGTCTCCACAGTCCTTTTCTCACCTAAGTCTGGCTTTGCGTTGTGACTGTACCTGAATAAATACTGACAGATATCAGAGAGAGAGAAAAAAAAAAAAACAACTGCTCTGGGATGAAGAAGGTTCTGCCCGATTATGTGGGTAATTTGAAATAACTATCCTAGAATTCCTCCAATTTCTCAGAGTTATTCAGTGAGAACATTTATTGAGCATCTATTTCTAGTATGTTCCAGACACTGTGCTAAGAGCTGTAAGTTATCTGCAGTCCTCTAACATTTTAAATCTGTTTGCAATGAAGATTATCACTCAAGCTCCCTGGAGTTGAGAAGCCTGGTTTAAACGTACTTGTCAGAGGGTGATTGACTTTTGGGGTAAGCCTGGACTGGAAGTAAATGTGCCTGTTTTCCTTGCCATCTGCATGGACCTCCTTTCACCTGGGACCTGATTCAGGGCATTCACTGAGGTGCATTAGGGAATCGTTACCTGAGCAAGGATTGTCAGATTCTCTCCACCAGGACAGGGAATGTTGGCTGGATGACAATAGCTGTTTGAATGGGAGAGACATCCAGAGTGTTGGCTGGGTTTGAGGGGGTGCAGGCATCTCAGAGGGCAGCAGAGAAGCCACAAATTAGCAGAGGAAGCTCTTTACAGAGAGGAGATCAGGAAGCCCAGAAATCGCACAGAAACTGTCAGGAGTCTGCTTAGGGCTGCTCTGTGAAAGTTTCAATCCCTGAGGGACCTTAGATACTCCTTGAGACTGAGAGTGAATTTCTGTGACAACTGTCCTCTAAAGCTGAGCTACCAAAATGCCTTGTCTGAAGCAAAAACTTCTCCAGGAAGATTATCCTTGCTTTCAGGGAAGAAGAAAATATATATATTGTCACAATGTCATTACTGATTTTTTATTTGTTGTGTATTCATTTTTAGAAGGCTTATTTATTTATCTGTTCCCCAGTCAGTGTCCCTGGGCTCAGCCAGCCTCCCTGGAGTACTGAGCACTGACTTGGCCGCTCCAGCCAGGTGCCTGTCCAACATGCTGTGCTTAAGTCACCTGAGGTCTTGTTAAAGTGTCAGCTCTGATCCTGCAGGTCTGGGCTGGGGCTGAACCTGCGTTCCTAACTGCTCCTTGGGTTGCTGATGTTCTCAGTCCTGGACTCCTGGGCACTCTGTTCCCAGACACAGAGCTCTTCTTCCCCTGCTAAGGGCACCTCCCGTGTGACATGGGCTTTCTGAAGTGGCTGATGCACTATGCCAACTGTCCCCTTCTCTGGGAAGAGCTGATGGATGTAGGGTAACTTATGACCGGTGACACTAAATGATCCTGGAGGTCAGTACAGTGGACTGCTGGAGGACATCAGGTCAGAGAGGAGTGCCAGTCCTAGATCCAATGGCTATTAGCACGGGAACATCATTGACCTTGAGTTTGTTCAGCATTTGTAAGTTAAGGATAGAGATGCTAGGGTCCGGGGTGAGCAAGGGTTGTGTTGTGAGTATTAGAAGTGTTGACACATGGAAAGGCAGCAGCACCCCATCATCCACTCATCTGTTTATTAACAAACATTGTTGACAAGCTGTGTGGGGCAAGGAGAGTCAGGACACGGGGTCTCTTCTTTCAGAGACATCCACAGAGAACAAAGATATTCTCTGACATAACTACCACACCTTGTGCAAATTTCAGAAGTTTAACATTGATTGTCTGCTGTTATCTGCCTTGCAGCCTGTGTGGAGAATTCTCATATTTTCCAATGTCCTTCCAAGTTTCTCCCCCTCTGGCCCAGACTTGGGCGACCTGGGACCCTGTCTCATGGTTGGCCGTTTAGTTGCCTTGAGTTGGGAACAGTTTTCTGTCTACCATAACCCTGAGAGTCTGGAAGATTGTAGGGCAGTTGTATTGTTGGATGTCTGACATGTCCTCAACGTTAGATTCAGGTGAGACACTTCCTGCAGGAATGTTTCCTACATGGCCCAGGTCAGCAGGCACGCAGTGTGTCTGTCCCACCACTGATCACATGGACTTCCATCACTGGGTAGACGTAATATCAGCCAGGTATCTCCACTAAGATGATCTTTTTGTCCTTCTGAAATGCAATGGGAGCTGAAGGAGTCAGGGGGAGAGTCTGGTACTGAGAGACCAAAAGAGGAATGGGGAAAATGCAAGGGAGGGGGAGTGCCCTATGGGCTTGCAGGATAGCCCATGGGGCAATTTAGCTGGGAACTGTGAGGCAGCCTTCTGCTGGGCTGGACTCAGTCCCTGGAAACTGGCCTCAGACACACCTTATAATTCAACAAATAGGATAGTCGGAGTCATAGGTCTGTGTCCACTTCAGACAGGTTTGGGCATGGGGTGGTGTTGTGCTGTGGTGGTCTCATCCAGGACTGGTGTGTGTGTGTGTATGCCTGTGTGAATGTATGTGGGTATGTGTGCATACAGCCATATATGTCCATTTATGTGTGTGAGGTGTGTTTGAGTAGGTATGTGAGCAGATGCATATGTTGTGCATATGTGTATATATGAGTATTGAGCATGTGTGTATATGTGAGTGTGTGGGGGTTAGCCTATATGTTCATGGGAGTATACATACATGCACGTGTTTCTCTCTGTGTGTGTATATATATATATATATATGAGTGTGTACTTTGGTGTGAGGGCGTGTATGTGTGCATAAGTGTGTGAGCTTGAGTATGTGTCAGCAACAGTGGCCCCAGGCAGGTGAGTCAAGCCCCCTAAGTACTGGACCATCATGTTGGGAGGGCCTTATCTTTCGTTGCCCTGACAGATGCCTGATTCTCTGGCTCCATGTGTTTCTGCAGGGAGGCTGATGCTCAAGGGCACATGGGTAATGGAAGAGAAGTCAGAGGTGCTGGTGTTCTGGTACCATCACTGTAGGCAGCCCAGAGGCCTGGGAAGGAAGTCTGAGCCCACTGACCAGAGGGAGCTGTGACTCCTAGAGATGGAGGGGTGCCAAGGAAGTGGACAGTTGCCCTGACTCTTGTGTGGGCATCCTCTTTCCCAGCCATGGCAGCTCCCTGTTTCCCAGCCTTCTTCTGGCAGTCTGTCTGACTGCACACACATCTGATTTTTAACATCTCCTCAAGGAATGTGAAGGCAGCCTGCACTCGCCAGTCAGGCACCGCATGGTGAGCTTTGGAAGGGTGCACCTAGGACAGTCCTCAAACCCTTCTGCATCTTCAGTGAGGAGGACTTTTATAACCCTCTGGAGCTGTGGTTGTGTGTCTGTCAACTGTCCTCAGTGTATGTACACAAAGGGGTGTTTGTGCACACACACACACATGCCCATTTTCCTTCTGGTCTGTCACCTGGGCCTGGGTTTGAGAATGCTTTCATCTCAACGAGGAGGAAATCTCTGTCAAGGACACCAGGTTCTGTTTCACAAGACTGGCTCTGCTCTTCTGAGGGGAGCTCAGTTGGGGACCACAGTGGTCATGGAGTCTGCCCTTCCTATGGGGTAGCTGCCACTCATCAAGGTGACGGAGTAGGCACTGTCTCATTTGTTTTGCCAGCCCTGGGTCCTGGCTTGGTGGCAGTCCCTCTTCTGCTGGCAGTTTCCAAGAAGACCCGCCCACCTGGCCGGTGGACTTAGCCACTGCTCCTGCTGACTCTGCCACTGCTCACCCCACGTGTTTGTGGAAGTCCTGGCTCTCATGCTGCACGTGACTCATCATCATGTGTCTCCCATTATCACTTAGCTTCCTTTGAACTTTGACTTAGTTGAGCCACCTTTTTTGAACTTGTCACTTATGTAAGCAAGTTGTTTATTAATGGTTTGGTCCTAAGGTGCTTGGAGAACTGTACAGGGTATTGTTTAATTCAAATGTTGCAGTGAGAGCAATGTGGACAAGAAGGACAAAGAACCCCCAACTCTAGCGGGGACTGTTTCAGTAAGTGCTCGAGCTGCGCCTTCAGTCCATGTTTTCTGTCTCTCTCTACATGCTTACACCCTAATGGTTTTATAACACAGAGACCATGCACATCTCCTTCTCTAGGAGATGAAGTGTTGCTGGAGTACGTCAGAGTTGCTAAGAAAATGAGAAGGGGAATGGGGAAGAAGTCAAGTTGTGTGTATGTCAGTGTGTATGTGTGCATTTTTTTTCAATTTTTAATTTTTTTTATTTTATTGATTATGCTGTTAAGTTGTCCCATATTCCCCCTTCACTTCCCTCCACCTGGCCACCCCCTCCCACTCACATTCCCCCCCTTTAGTTCATGTCCATGTGTCATAAGTTCTTTAGCTTCTACATTTCCCATACTATTCTTACCCTCCCCCTGTCTATTTTCTACCTATTGTCTATGCTACTTATTCTCTATATCTTTTCCCCTTCTCTCCTCCTCCCACTTCCCTGTTGCTAACCCTCCATGTGATCTCCATTTCTGTGGTTCTGTTCCTGTTCTAGTTGTTTACTTAGTTTGCTTTTGTTTTAGGTATGGTTGTATGCATTTTTAAAAATCCATTTAAAACAATACACCTATGAATTTGTTCTCCCCTCCCACTTGCTGAGCCAGAGAAAGGGCTGTGATTCAGGAGTCTTGCCAGCTGGTTCTGCCTGGCTCTTCCTCCTAGAGCCATCTGCAGCCTGACTGGCTAGATGAGTAGTAGCTATGTGTAAATAATGTCACCTATGGTCTTGTTCTACTCAGAGTTGTCAGAGTGTCCTGGGGCCCTCCAAGAAAGGCTGAGGGTGAGTGGAGCCACCCAGAGGGACAGAGTATGTTCAGTGTAGAGTGACTGCCCCCAAGTGTCCTTCTGAGGGAAATGAGGGGAAATGAGAGGAAATGGACTTGAGGTGCTGCAGACATCCAGACCTAAGGAAGGATGCTGTGTGAACAGAGCAAAGTGCCCCCAGCCTCCACTACAGGAGGACGGCCAGGTGTCAAATGTCTGCACTCCTCTGTGGGTCAGGAACTGTCTCATGGACTGGCCTGGTCCTTGCCGAGTGGCTGTCACTCCCGGTCTGAGCTACGTGTTAGAGGAGGCGCTGTGCTCTAAGGGTTAAAAGGCTGCTCTTTGCTGGAGCCTGGACCTGAAGGTCTGCTGTGTACCTTCCAGTGGATGATAAAAAGGCCCCTTCCCTGGGGAGCTCACTCCTTTGGATAGATGCCACTCTGACGCTGTGCCCTGGGGCCTGGGTGAGCATACCTTGGGCCAGGTCTGGACCCCTTTGCCTGTGGTGAGTAGAAACACAGCAATGTCCTTTGATGGCTCTGCAGACACTTTCCACACATTCATCCTCCATCCAAGTTGAAGGATGAAATCCTCAAAAACTTCAAGAGTGAGCTAAATTTTGCATCCCAGCATTTGGAGGGCTTAGCTGGTTTGCTGGCCTACTGTCCTTCACCCCTGTCCTGGCCAGCTCAGACCAGCTCTGCTCATACCTTTCCTCAAAACCCTGTTTCCCCAAGTTCCAGGTTAATTTCATGTATCATAATTTTAATGCCCAGGAACCCTCTTGATTGTAACCACTCTTTTCTATGCCATCCATTCTTGATTTACAAATGTAGTATCTTCTGTTATTTTTCTAAAGATATTAATTACAATTTTTCTGAGGTTGTGTTTTGTTTTCTGACCTGACTCTATTTTCTCTGGTTTGATTTTTCTCCCTCCCTCCTTCTTGTCATCTCTCTTTCATATTGGAAAATTTCCTTAAATGCTTGAGAAATCCTTGTTTATTCATGTTAAAGGGAGAGTTAACAAAAAGCTGACTGTTGAAGGGACAGGCTGTACCACATGGGGGCTGCCCTGCAGAGACATGGTGGCAGGCTAATGGTGTGTTTGTGTGCAGATAGGAACTCACATCTCTTCTGTGGGACCCTCCCTTTCCCCCCAGGATGAAGCCTGACTGCCGTGACTCTGAATCGGGCAGGGTGGGGTTACTTGATATGCAGCAGAATGCTACATATGGCAAAGGGCTGGGCTGGATGGACTTGCATGCAGGTGCTGCTGCAGTGAAGGGCAGAGTGCGGTGGGCTGACCTGCAGGTGATGCTGCTGCAAGAAGCAGAGTGGGGTGGGAAGGGCGTTAGCTGGGGATTTGCAAAAGTGACTTGTTGGCTTGTAAGCAACACATTAATCCAGGCCTTTCTTTTGCATCTTCCAGCATCCCTGGTAAATCACATTTCTGAAACATTTTGGTGTTTTGTGAAGAATTTGGTTCGATTTTGTTAGAATTTTCTGCAGGTTTATGGCTTGTGGCTTCATCTAATCTACTACTACTCCATTTGCTTTATTTTTAAACACCTTTATTGAGGTATAGTTGATATACTGAATGCACATATTTAAAGAGTATGATTTGATACATTTATCATAGGTATACACTTGTAAAACAATCACCACAATCAAGATAGCGAACAAATGACTCACCCCTGAGTTTCCTTATGCTCCTGCCCCCACCACCTCCTATCTCCTGGCAATCACTGATCTTCTCTCTGTTGCTATACACTGACGTACATTTCCTAAAATAAATGAAATCATCCAGCAAATGCCCTTGTTTGTCTGGCTTCTTTCACTCAACATAATTATTCTGAAAGTGATCCATGTTGGAGCATATAACATATGTCTTTTTATTGTTGAATATTATGTTGTTTAGATGTTATTAGAGTTTATTGTCCACTTACATGCTCATGGACATTTAGATTGCTTCCAGTTTTCGGCTATTACAAATAAAACTGCCATGTTCACTGTGTATGAGTTTTTCTATACACATATGTTTTCTTTTGTCTTGGGTAAATGCCTAGAAGTGAAATGGCTATATTATAAGGTTTATATGTTTATACAGGTTATAGGTTTAATTTTAAAGAATGTATCAAAGTGCTATCCACAAAGATTGTGTCAGTGCAATTTCTACCAGCAATGTAAGTGTGTTCCACTTGCTCCACACCCTTGACATTACTTGATATGGCCTTCAAATTTTATCTGCTGTACTACTTGGTATGCAGTTGGTGTCTCATTGTAGTTTTATTTTCATTTCCTTAATAATTATGGATGTTGAGTTTTTCACGTGCTTATTTGCCATCTGTTTATCTTCTTTAATGAAGTCTCTACTTAAATCTTTTGCTTGTTTTTTGGTGGGTGGTTCTTTGTTTTCTTATTAATATTTTTGTAAGCTCTTTATATATTATACATACTACTCTGCTTTATTTCTAAAATTTAACATATTTCAAATATGGAGAAAATAAAAGACAATAATATAAAAATTCTATAAGACTGTCACCGATATTTAATACATAATCACATGTTCTTATATTTGCTTTAAATGTTATTTTTTAAAGTAAAACGTTATAGATGAGAGACCATTGAAACCTTCTTCTTATCCCTCCCTGGTTCTCTTGTCTTTCTCCTAAAATGTAAACATTAACCTGAACTTGGTATATATTTTTATACGTTTACTATATACACAAACACACACAGAGCTAACAATTTTTTCATTTTATCCCTAAGCATATGCCTGTTTTGGGACATTATATTAATGCAATCATACAAACATATTTGGTGTGACTTTTTCTCATTTTGTGTTGGTATGGTTCAGTAATGTTGCTGTGTGTAACTGTGGATCATTTCATGATTGTAGATTTCCAACATATGAAGAAACCACAGTTGACTTCCTGCAGCATGATGGAAGGGCATTTTGGTAATTTTTGTTATTATCAGCAATACTGCCATGAACATTCTTGTATGTGTCTTCTGGAGCACGATTTTTAAGTGTTCCCTTCAGAACAGAGAAGACGGGCCACTTCACCAGTTAACACCAGACACACAATTCTGCCAGTGGTGATGAGAGTTTCCACCATTTATATTCTCTCCAATACTTGGGATATCACATTTGATATTTTTGCCAATCTGATAGGTATAAAATGGTACCTCATGGTATCTCAGCACATTCTATTGACAAAATACCCTCCTAGATATTTCTGTCTTCTGTCTTCCAGATCCTGTGCTACTGTCAGCTCTTACAGATTATGTGTTTTTTTCTCAAGATGCTATTAAAGCCTTCTCTTTCTCTCTGCTGCTTTATAGAGTCGCTATCATATATCCAAGCATAGGGGATGATTTTTAAAAAACAACAACTTATACTGGAAGTTCATTGAGCTTTCTGGATCTGAACATTGTTGTCATTCAACAATTCTGGAAAATTCTCAGCAACCATCTCTTATAAATGTGTACTCTTCCCTATCCTCCTTTATTCCCTTTCAAACTTGAATTTGGCACATATTAGATTTCACATGAGCAACTTTTACTTCCACAACTTTTAACTATCTTTTGTTTTTCTTGTTTATTTGTTTTTCTGGATTATCTTCTGGATAACTTCTCTCTCCCAGCCCTCTCCCTGTTCTCTTCCCACTGAATATAATCTGATGTTTAGCTGTCCACAGGCTTTCATTTGAAACTTTTTCAATTCTAGAAGTTCTTTTGCTTTCTTTTCCAAAGCTGTGCAGATGTTACCTATAGTGTCTTGTTCCTTGATCATATTTTCAGGCTTCTTTTAAAATTACTTGAAATATAGTTATTATAGCACAATTTCCAGCAACGGGTATTCCTATTAATTTTTTCCACAATTAAAAACCACACTTTATGACAACTTAAGAATAAAGGCAGGCTTTTGCACATTAGGAAAAATGCTAAAAGTTTTATGTTAACATTCTAGCACACTTTGCATTCCATAGTTTTCACCCCTAAGAGTATCACATATGAACTATTATGTTGTATCTTGTTGATTTTGATCAAGAAGTTAGATTTTGTGGCCAGTAGGTCAGAAATGCCATGGCTTCCTGTAGAACAGAAAGAGACTCTCAGAATTCCAACTTTATGGGACTATCTACGGATCACATTGCTTGACATTTTTAGGGCAATATGATTTATAGAACCTCTTCAAATTGTTCTTTATTTCCCCTAAACCAGATAGACCACACACACACTCATAGAACATTTATTTTTTTATTTAAAAACATTTTAGTTATTTATTTTTGGAGAGAGGAGAAGGGAAGGAGAAAGAGAGGTATAGAAACATAGATGTGACAGAGAAACATTGAGGGCTGTCTTGCATATGTGCTCTGACTGGGGACTGAATCTGCAACCCAGGCATGTGCCAGGACCAGGAATGGATCCAGTGACCTTTCACTTTGCAGGATGACACTCAACCCACTGAGCCCCACCGATCAGGGTCTCACAGAACATTTTAAAGAATGGCTTCCATCTCTAAAACATTATTTTGTCAAATTAAACCCAGATTTACCTTGGGCCAGATGTGAAAATCAATAACGATAACATGGAATGATTAGATAGTCTTTACTATATGCCAAGTGCCTTTCTATGTGCTTCACACTCACTGACTCATGTCCTCCTGACAATAACCCTGTGAGGTAGGTATTATTATTAATCTTACTTTATAGATGAAGGAACTAAAGCATGGAGAGGTTAAGCAATGTGTCCAATGTCATACAGGGAATAATAGAAAATCCAAGATGAGAGGCCTGGCCACAAGGACCAGCATCTGTGCTCTTTTTTGTGATGACATATACTCTTTTACATTTTAACCTCTTTGTATGCTTCTGAGCTTTGTAAGGAGTGTAGATAAGCATGTTTAAAGTTTTAGTGATATCATAGAGGGTAGTACTACTTGGGAATTTATAGAGCTAAGTTATCATGTTTTACTTTTTAATGCAAGAGGTTGTTGCTACATAATAGACAAAAAATTAGCTTGAACTGCATGAAATTACCAAGAGTCAACCATTTTTTGGAGTAAAAAGATAGTCAATGTAGGTCAAAAATGGTTGATTTCTGGCAATTTTGTGCAGTTCAATCAAACACAAAATTTACATCCATTTGGTGCTCTGCAGTTTGCAGGAGTGTTTATGCCACTCTTTTCTTTGCTCCCTATAGTCTTGTGCAGTGAATGCAGATCTTGCTATGACCTTCAGGCTCGGCCCTGTTTACAGAGGATGGAGTGAAGGCCATATTGGTGAAAAGTGTCCCAAGTAGTATACAGCTGGGAGGGGACAGCATTCTTCTTTAACTCAGGTTTCTGGGGAACAAATCTGTTCCTCTGTTCCTCTTGTCACCTGTTTCTGGTGTCTGACCAGTGGTTGCTAGTCAAGGGCCAATATTTGGGGTTTTAGTCATTTCCTTTATAAGGACATGCTGAATTTATCAAATAGAACTTCTTAGGCAAGTGAGCAACAACTATAAAAGGGAGGGTGCTGACTGGCTAAATCAAGAGCAACAATAACTCATCACCTACTGTTTTTAAATGTAAGTTATTCAGCTGAAATTCACATAACATGAAAGTAACCACTTTAAAGCATATAATTCAGTTCAGTACACACAGTGCTGTGCTGTCACCCCTTTATCTAGTTACAAAACATCTTCATCTCCCCCAGAGTAACCCTATACCCATCAAGCAGTCACTCCCCATTCTTTCTGCCCCAGCTTCTGGCACACAGCAACCTCTGTTCTGTCTCTATGGATTTACTTAGTCTGAACATTTCACATAGATGGAATCGTACACCTGTGTGTCTGGTTCCTTCCACTTAGCATGTTTTCCAGGTTCATCCAGTCAGCATAATAGTTGTGTATTAGACTTCATTCTTTTTTTTAAAATGGATGAATAATATACCATTTTATGTGATTATTACAATTTGTTTATTCATTCATCCACTAATGGACATTTGGACCTTTGGCTATTGTGAGTAGTGCTGCTCTGAAAATGCATGCACATGTATCTGTTTTTAATTCTTTTGGGGTATATGCATAGGTGTAAAATTGAGGTGGCATATGGTAATTTTATGTTGAAATTTTTGAGAGACTTCCAAACAGTTTTTCAAAGTAACTGCCTCATTTTACAACCCCAAAAGCAGCGTTTGAGGGTACTGGGTTCTCCACATTTTTGCTAATACTTTTTTTATTGCCACTGGTTATGCAGTGTTATCTTATTGCAGTTTTAATTTATACTTCCTTAGTAACTAATGATATTGAGCATCTTTTCCTGCACTTACTAGCCATTCGTATATCTTCTTTGAAGAAATGTCTACTCAGCTACTTTGCCCATTTTTAAACTGGGTTACCTTTTTGTTTTTGAGTTGTAAGAGTTCCTCCTGTGTTTTAGATACAAGGCCCCTTATTAGATATATGACTTGCAAATGTATCAAGCCATTCTGGTGGGTGTCTTTTCACTGTCTTGATGGTGTCCTTTGACATAAAAGGTGTTTGTTTTAATGAAATTTAACTTATCTAGTTTCTGCTTTGTTTTGTCATTTGTGCTTTTGCTGTTGTATTTGGGAAATTATTTTCTAATTCAAAGAAATGAGGATTTATTCCTATATTTCCTTCTACTATTATTTCCTTTTATAATTCTAGCTCTTACATTTAGGTTTATAATTAATTTTGAGTTAATTTTTGCATATGGTGTGAGGTAGGGGTCCCATTTTATTCTTTTTTTAATTAATAAAAACTATATATACTTAAGGTATACAACCTGGTGATTAGACATATGTATACATAGCAAAATGATTCCTAGAGTCATGCTAATGAATATATCATCTGCCCACATAGATATCATTCATGATTATTTGTTTTGATCTTTATGTGTTTTCCTTAAGTTGCAAATATTTTGAGAACAAGGACTATTTCTATTTACTCAACACTGTTTCCTCAATCTCTTATACCATTTCTGGTATACTAACAAAATAAATGGAGGATTAAATGAGACCTGGTACAAATCATTTTACCTTAAGAGTCAGCTTATAGTCTTTAAAAACAGTATATCTAAACTGTATGAATTTATGTGAGCCTTCAAGTGTTATTCATCAAATTATATAAATTTTTCTCTACTGTGATACTTTAGTTATATGATTATGTATCCTGTAATAACTGGTCTAAAATTGAGCAACTACCTAATTTTAACTTGAGAACTCTCTGGAAAAGCCTATGTTTTTCCGGCACGTGGTACCTTTGAGTCATTCCATTTTATGGCAGAGCCAAAAATAATAATCAATAATAATCATTTATCTCATTGAAGACTTTTCAAACACCATAAATGACCATACCTTTTGGTTATCTCAGAGATAGATCATTTTTAAATTGGCAGCCTCAGAAGTAATGGTGATTATATGATTGTAGCTTCCTTTGAAACACCCAGAAGCATTCACATGCAAAATGTCTTTATCTTTGTTTTATCCTTGTAAAGTAGGAAAGAGTCATTGTTTGTGTCAATTGGGATATTCTGAATGCTTCAGCTATGTGGTTTTAGCTTTACTGTGGTTATGGACATCATAATGGGCCATGTGAACCCTACAAGTACAATGTCTATTGCATCAAAGTGTCATTTTATTTGTTTCAATGGAGCGATTCCTTAATACAGTTTACATGAAGAATAATATTGACTTGGAAATATTTGGGCATGAAATATTATTTGATTTTTAGAAGAGTTGGAATGTTTTCCTGGAATTTATGTTTTTTTCCTAATTGTTAACATGTATGGACATGTGTCATTTTTCTGCTTTCAAAAAAGCTGTTTATTCTGCTAAAAAGCCCTTTTGTGCACACTAGGAAACACATCACTTCATTTGACAGAGAGTGGTACACCTTAGAGGACATGTTTCAATGAATAAAATGTAGTTTCCATGTTATTCAAATCAGTAGAAAGAGAAGGAAATTTCTCATCCATTTTTTAAAATATTTCACTTAGTATACATTTAGTACCAAAATCTGACCTTAAAGAGAAAAAATAAAAAGGAAAACAGAATCAATTCCACTCATGGATATACATGCAAAACCCAAAAAACTATAAAATATTAGCAATCAAATTTAGAAGTAAATTAGAAAACAAATTCTGCTTGACCAAGTGTAATTATTCCAGGAACGTAAAAATGATTCAATGTGTTTAGTAAACTCATTACATAAACACATTAAAGAATTATATAATTATATCAACAGATTTAAAAGTGACAGTTGAGTAATTTTTAGCTATTTTAACATAAGCTGTAAATAAAATAGAACTAGAAATAAGCTGCTAACCTATAATGAAGATAATTTATCAAAAATCTACATATTAAATTGTTAAGCATATTAAAATGTTAAGCAACTAAAATGTGCAACATGACGGCAATAACCTTTATCATTACCATTAAATAACATTATTTTGGAAGATCTAGATAATGTTATAAAATAAGAATAAAGAAATAAGTCATACCAATGTTAGAAAAATCAAAATTATCTTTATTTGTACTTGATAGGATTTCAGACTTGGAAAATGCAATAGATCAAATTAATGAACATGGACAACAGAGTGGTGATGAGGTGGGGGAGGAGGTAAAAGGGGAATAAATAGTAATGGAAAAAATACAATAAAAGATAAGTAAACAAATAAATAAACATTAAATTAAAGATTATTTTGTATGCAAAATAAATAAGTTAAAAGCAATAGCTTTAAAAATAATACCAATAAACAGAAATTCCATGAACACTACTTCACTTATAACAAAAACAAAAGCTACGAAATCAATGCAAATGAATTTAACAAGATATGTTTACAACATAAAGACTATATTACACAGTCTTTATAAGAAGATGCAGGATTGGGTCACATGTCCACTCTGAACTGCTCTCTGAGACGATCTATAGGATTAGAGAACTTACGGTGACCCTTGAGCAGAGTGTAGTTAACTTCCCATGAAGAACATGGCACACAGTTTTGTTTCCTGAACAAATCTGTAATTTTATTGGTAAGGAGGAAGTAGAAAGAGATTGTGGCTGGGCAGAAAACAGTCATTAATTTGGGATTAAAGAAAGATCCATACCTTATTTCATATAAATAAATCCCAGATGGCTTAAGTAGATAACTGTAAAATAACCCCTGAAAAATATTAGAAGAAAATGGAGAAGAATATGTGTCTAATAGTGGAGTGAGGAAAACCTTCTCAAGGAACAAAGAAACCTCAAAGGGCAGAAATGCAAATGGTGACAGATTCACTACAGAAGTTAAACATTTCTACAAACATGGAATTTTAAAGAGGCAAATAACAAATGATGGACAAACATGATGGTAAAACATTTGTGATATATGTAGACAAAAATTTAATAGTACTCCTATATGAAGAATTTCTACAGAAAAGGAAAAACAAAGATCCAATTGGAAAGATATCAATAAATATGAATAGGCAAGAGAAAATCCAAAATCCAGGAAAACATTAAAACTCTCAACTTTATTATTAGCAGGAAAATTAAAATTAAATCAACACCCAATTTCCTATAAATTATAACAATTTAGAAAAAAGGCATTAGAGGAACTACCGCTCTGTTATTTTACTGATTAGAGTGTGAATTGCAACTTTTAGGAGAAGTAATCTGACTGTGTCTATTAACTCCATGATGTAGAAATCCCACTTTTAACAATATAACTTATAAAAATAACCAATATACAAAAATATATTTCCAAAGATTTCCTTGAATACCCATTCGGCTGAAACAACAATGCCACACACCTGCTATGGACTAGCACATCACGATAGGTATGTGTTAGACTTCACTAGGGAAGGCAGTAGTTGTGGCAGAATTGTGGAATGTCTCCATATCCTTCACCAAATCCATACAAAGCAAATGGGAGAAAAATGTCAGTGTGCATAAACAGCATCCACAAAAAAACCTAAGTGATTCATTGTCTTCCAAACGCCAAATGCCACAGGTGGGGTCACAAGAAGGCCACTGTGCAGGAGGCAGAGGAGAGAAGACAGGGTGCTCTGGGGCCAGATGACCCAAAGTAGAAACCAGCAGGTACTCACTGGCAGGCTCCTAGCCATCAGGCTGCTTCACAGGCATCAGATCACAAATGAGTGCAAGGAAACTGGAACAGCTGATCAAAGTACTATGGGCTTTAGGGTCTATGAATCCTTGAAACCAACCAGCTGGGACTCCTCTCCCAAGCAAATCTCCACAGGAGGAGGCTCCTGGCACTTTGCTCCAGAACTTCTCTCATGTGTTCAATGAGGGAAATTGACCTGCACTTTCCTTTTTATAATGACTTTAGTTTTGGTAGCAAAGTCATTCAGCCTTCATAAAACGAGGTGGAAGTTTTCACTGTTTTGTTTTCTAGAGTTTTTGTGAGATTGGAATTAGTTTTTCACTAGTGTAGCCATCTGGGCTTGGAGTTTTCTTTAAGGGAAGGTTTTAAATTATAGTTTTAATTTCTATCATAGTCATAGTATCATCCATGTTTATTATTTCTCCTGGGATCAGCTTTGGTAGGTTTCATTTATATGCACATTTCTCTGTCTTTTAGAAGTTTAAGAGCATTTCAACTTCATGAGTTCTGCATTGTATTTAGTCACTGTCTTGCAATCTTGTGAGCATCTCCAGGACTTACAGCGATGCCACCTGTAATCCCTGACTTGAGAATTTGTGTCTTCTTTTTTACAATGGTAAGTCTCATTAGGAGTTTGAAGAGTTCGTTCTTTCAAATAATGAAAATTTAACTTTATTGAGTCATTGTATTAGATGCTTATTTCTATTGTGTTAATTTATGCTCTTCCCTTACTTCAACTTTGTCTCCACCATTTAAAAAAAATTGGATGTTCTTATTCTGCGTTCTTTAAATGGATGCTTCAGTCATTGACATTTAGCTGTTTATCTTCTCTAATATATATGTTTGGGTATTTAAATTTCCCTCTAAGTACTTCTTGAACTATAGCTCACAAGTGTTTTTGCTATCATTTGGTTCAAAATAGTTTTCAATTTCTATTGTGATGCTTTCATTGGTCCTTGAGTTATCAAGAAATTTATTTCTTACCTTCCAACAAGAAAAATTTCTGATAAAAGTTCGTTATTGTTTTCTAGATCGATTGAGCAGTGATCAGACAACATGCTCAATATGGTGTTGATCCTTTGACATTTTCTGAGGCCTACTTTACAGTCAGTATTTGATGATTTTTGTAAATGTTTCTTATCTTCTAGAAAAGAGATATATTTTTCATTATTATAAGTCAAATCAAGTTTTTTACTTTTGTTCAAATCTTGTGTTACCTTTTTAATTTTTAAATCAAGTTTATTCTAGCAATTACCGAGAGACATCTGTAAAAATCTTGTACAAATTGTGGATTTGTCTTTTTGTTTTTTAGATTTCTTCTTTTTCTTTATAGATGCTGAAGCAATGATGCTATTGTGTGCATAAAAATTAGAAATGTTCTAATATCCCAATGAGTTGGTTCTTTTATCCTTTCCTTTAAAACACTGTTTTACCTTTGGCCTGTGTTGTCTGACATTAACATGGGTTTACCACCTTTCCTTTGCTAAGTATCTGCATGATACCTCTCTTGATTTTTTACTTCCAACCTTCAGTATCCTTATGTTTTAGAACATTTTATTTACAGTTTTATTGTTTATCAAGTCTCATAATCTTTGCCTGTTAGTTGGAACATTTGGCTTATTTACATCTAATTTAATTTCTGATATATTTATTTAAATCAATCATCTTACTATTTGCTACTCACTGTCTATTCTTTCTCCATCTTTTGGGTTGAATGTTATTTAACTAATTAGTTTGAGTTATATAATCCTTTATTATTCTTACTCTAATTATCTTAGTGAGCACACCAGGTGCTCTTGTCCTACCATATGTATAGTATTACTTCCTGTAATTTACCCCTTACAAGCAATTCAGGGACTTTAGGACACTTGAAATCTATTTACTTCCTCCCACATTGATTCTTTTACATATACCTCATTCCTTTAGACTTAGCCTTATTCTCATTCTTTCTCCCTCCACCCCTGCATTACGCAGCTTATATCTGCTATCAGTTTCCTTCATCTTGTGGCACGCTGCTTAATGATTCCTTTAGTGAGTTTGTTCTGATGAGAAATTCTTCATTTATGTTTATGTGAACATGTTTCTATCTCATCCTCTTTCTTGAAGTATATTTTCACTAGATATATAATTCTATTTCGATAGTTTTTAAAAACTTCAGTATCATGCCATTGTCTTCTAGCTTCAAATATTTCTATTGGAAAACCAGATATAATTTTAATTATACCTTCTTTGAAGATAATTTATATTCTTTCTTTAGAGATTTTTATGACTTTCTCTCAATCATTGATTTTTAGCAGTTTATCCCTGTACTCAAATTTTAGTATGTTTCTGTGTGTATTTAATACTGTTTGGGATTTGTATGGCTAGTTAAATCTGTGCTTAATATCTGTATTGGTCTAAGTTTTCAAGAAATCAGATTCTAAGATGTCTCTGGATAGGGCAGAGGGCAAGTGACATAGAACAAAGAGAAGCAAATGCCAGACAGTGATGACTGTAGCTTAATGGAGGGATATAGTGGGAAACTCATCTTTTCTGGGATATCTGCAGGCAGGCTGAATGGAAAAACACTATTGCAGAACAGTCTATCACAGGAGGGAAAGAGAGGAGTTTATTTGCTGGTGCTCTTATTTCTTGTTTCCCATTATCAAAGCTCCCCTTGTGAGTTTGACACCCACACACTTCTTAGTATGTTGCCCTGGAAAAACTGATCACAAAACTCAGCTGAGTTAATAAGTGGTAGGGGAGTGGGAGCCTAGAGAATCTGGTCAGGCCAAGCCTGGGCACCAGCAATGCTGTGGCTCCCACCAAGCTGCCAAATGACATGTGGAGAAGCAAACCTTACCTGGGAGTGAGGCCAAAACAGCCTGGTCCCGATAGGTGGCATGGTAGTAGCTGTGGCTGCAACAGTAGGGCAGCAGGTGGGAACAGGTATGAATGACTCTGACAAGGGGCATAAATTGTGCTCAATAAAATGTGTTTCATCACTTTGGGGAAATCACCATCCAACAGCTATTTATATTGCTTCTGCTTATGTCTATGTGTGTTGTAGAAGACTATATTTTCTTATCTTTTACCATTCTTTTGTATTTCCCCTTTGCTTTTCACTTTGTGAACTTTCCAGAATTTTTCCTTTTAATCTGTACTCCTGTTCACATAGTTTCTCTTTGTTGTGCTAAATTGCTATTAAGCCCAGTAATTAAGCTTTACTATCAATAATTTTATTTTTCAGTTTTATAATGTTTGTTGTTTTTCTTCAAAAGTTTCTAGTTTTCTGTCAGAATTTTCAATCTTGTTCGTAATCCAGCTGAACATATTAAGGGTAGTTACTTAAAGTTTGTGACTCATACTGAAACTTAGAGTCTACTGAGAAATTATTGTTAATTTTGTTGTGTGTGATAATGGTTAGGTTGTTAGAATTATATACTGAAACCCCTAGAGGTAAAATGATATTATGTTTGTATTTGTTTTAAAATAACCACTCCAAAATATGTGTGTGTTTCTGTGTAATTATTGAAGATAAATAATTTGTACATGGGGTTTCATTAGGCTATTATTTCTTTGATGATTGCTTAAATCTTTCCAAAATAAAAAAGTTTTTTAAAGTCTGGGTCTGATAACTACATTTTTGGTGGGGAGTTTTCAAGAATTTGCTTGTTTTCTATTGCCTTTCTTTGTTTGCATTTCTGTGTTTTGTCTTGTGGGTGTTTGGCCATTTCTTTTTTTTTATTATTATTATTTTATGATTGAGTGTATAGTTAGTTGTGAGGTTGTCACATATACTCTTTGTCAAGGTGAGATTGTTTTCTTCTATAAGCCTTCTCTGAAATGTTTTTATCAGTAAAGTATATAGCACTCTATTTCTTTTTCTGTATTTCTTGGATAGTCATATGATTTTTTTGATGTGTTGAATCACATCATTTGTTTCTTGGATGTTGAGCCATTCTTGCATCACTGGTATAATTCATACTTAATCAAGGTGTATAATCATTTAACAAATTTATTAATTTTTTTATTGTTGTTCAAGTACAGTTGTCTCCATTTTCCCCCCACCACTTCCCACACCCCAGCCATTCCCACCTCCCACCCTTGATCCTACCCCACTTTGGTTTTGTCCATGTGTCCTTTATACATGCTCTTGAAAACCCCTTCCCCCTTTTCCCCCTTTATCCCCTCCCACCTTCCCTGTGGTTACTGTCAATTTGTTCTTAATTTCAGTGTCCCTGATTATATTTTGCTTGCTTGTTTGTTTTGTTGATTAGGTTCCCCTTATAGACGATATCATATGGTATTTGTTTTTCATGGCCTGGTTTATTTCACTTAGCATAATACTCTCCAGTTCCATCCATGCTGTAGCAAAGGGTAGTAGCTCCTTCTTTCTTTCTGCTGCATAGAATTCCATCATGTAAATGTACCACAGTTTTTTGATCTATTCATTTACTTATGGGCACTGAACATTGGGGTGCATGGGTTCTTTTGAATGGGTGTGTCAGGATTCTTAAGGTATAATCCCAGTAGTGGAATTATGGGGTTGAAAGGCAGTTCCATTTTTAGTTTTCTGAGGAAATTCCATACTGTTTTCCACAGCGGCTGCACCAGTCTGCATTCCCACCAACAGTGCACTAGGGTTCCCTTTTCTCCACATCCTCTCCAACACTTGTTGTTTGTTGATTTGTTTATGATAGCCATTCTGACTGGTGTGAAGTGGTATCTCATTGTGGTTTTAATTTGCATCTCTCTGATGGCTAGTGATACTGAGCATCTTTTCATATTTCTGATCGAAGGTCAAGCATTGTATATGACAAGCAGTAGGAAAATTGGAGGCTTCATCTGATGTTATCTTCTTACAGGAAGAATGTATGCTTTCTCCTGGCTGCCTGCTGGGACCCAAGCAGCTCAGAGTCATCATAGCCCAGTTTCACACATGATTTGAAGCTGAATGCAGTCCCTACAATAGATGATTAATCTGGATCCCCCTTACTCCTAAGATGTAGACCTTCATGATTCCCACCCAGAGTGTGGGTGGCCCCTGATACCCTCCTTCATTTGGGGGGATCTTGCATCCCAAATTTTAATACTCCCAGTACTGAAAGGCTGTCAGGAACTTAAGATTCCTTTTGTTTCCTCTTGATGGCTTTTATGGGAATTGCCAAACCTCTCTGGGAAGAATGGCTTCAGAAGCTGGGTCCAACCCTTTGTCCTCCCTGTAGCTCTCAGATCTTGCCCTGTAATTTTTTGCTAGTTTGTTTTTGCTCTAGTGACTTCAAGAAGATTGTTTTCTTTAACAAACATTTGCCTGCTATTGTAGTTGTTCTCTAGGAGTGTTGTGTTAAATTATCCAATCCATCAATGCCATCTGTCTTCTCTGTGTCTCTTCTTTTGACGAGTTTCTGCCTTTACCTTCTGCTCAGCGTTCTGTGAAAGCTGCCTGGGGTTTCGAGGTCTTCTGGTTCCATTTATGAACAGAAGCTACTGTAACAGTCTTACAGCTGGTTCATGCTGACATAGCTTTTAATGACCCAATATGTAGTTACAGTGTTTGTATTTCTTTGCACCAGGCCCATGCACAGACAACTGAGCTGACTGCACTTGAAGACAGAGGATGCAACTGCCCTTGCTGGGGTTTCCTGGGCTCAGAGAAAATGTATGTAACAGGTGAGGGGACCTGACTGAGAACCCTGAATTCCTCCAGAAAAATTTATGAATTTACTTCACACAAACCATATTTCTTTCAACAGCGCCTTTTCGGATACTTTTAGGGAGTGTAGCTTGGTCTATAAAACTGAAAGCACTTGAGTCAACACTGAAGTTTGTGAAAGAAGACATACAGAAGGGCTTTGAGTAAAGAGCTGGTCAGATCCTTTGAGCTCGAGTCCCTGCCTTTGTGAGTGTGACTCAAAGCCACTGTCAAGGAAAAGGGAGACACCCAGATTTTCAAAGGGTCATAGACATGGGCTCTGAGCTGTTATGAACCTATCCCATAATTTGGATTTATGGGGAGGGTGTCGGGGGATAAATGGAGTTTTTGCTCATGTCCATTTCTCAGTAAGTCCAGTGGCTCTGGAAACTCATGCTGTGGTTATTTTTCTAGTTCCTGAATGTACAGTTAAGATGAAAGTACTCAACAATTGGCTAAATCCCTGTATTTATTTCCTTACAAAAGGTGGGGGGAAGGACCCTTTGCCAAAAATGATCAAATGAAAACCCCTGGAGCTCCATGTTAAACCAAAATCAGTACAGATACTCTGAGAAAATTGCAAAGATGAGAGCCACCATCAAAAATTGCGAGTGCAGAAGTGGGGACTCCCATCTCCTTTCCCTCTTATTGAGCAATGTGGAGGACAGGTAGTTCTGAGAGAATGACAGTTAATTAGCCTGAAGTAACCATGTGTAACCACAACTGTGGCTATCTCTCAAGAGATGCCTCTCCTTCTGAAGCCAGTTGACACAGTCTTTGACACCTGGTATGCATCTTTTATTCTGGCTCATGATTTTTGTTTTTCAAATGAATAAAAATCAGCAGAAACAATGTGCTTTTATGGGGCAGGAAAATAGTACTCCTTTACTGTGTCAGGGTCATTTAACTAGAAAGCTAAAAACTGCATTTTTCAGACTCCATGGTAGCTCAGATTTGAGAAATAAATTAGGTTCCATTTAGATTCACTAGTAAGGGACTTGGCTGAGTATAGCCTATGAACCAAACCTGGTGGGCCTTCTGTTTTTGTGAACAAGACCACTGAATGCTCATTTGTTTATGTATTATCTGTGTTGCTCTGCACTACAATGGCCCAACTGAGTAGTTGTGATACAGTTGCCATGACCCATAGAGCCAAAACTATTTGCTATCTGGACCCTACCAGGAAAAGTTTACTGACCCCTGGTCTAGAGCGGGATTGGGAAGTTGGGGTTGAGGCTGAGTCCACTCATTGCGTCTTTGTTGCTCTCTCCTCCCAAAGATGCCCCAGTGTTCATCCTCTGGGCTCCTGACTACCAGGAAAGTCACTTCTTGATATGCTGGGGCTTTAGACCCACAGCTCTGAACTTAGCCTGCTGTGTCTCCAGCAGTGACCTTGAAGGCAGTAATTCCCCCACTGAGCCGGTTCTTATTGTTCTGAAAAGAACATTCCAAAAATCCTGTCTAAAACTTGTTCCTTCAATGATTTTTAAAACACTTAATTTCAATTATTAAGCTTTTTCTAAGTCAAGTATTTAGAATTTGTTTTCAGTTTCCTAAACTGAATCCTGACTGCTCCATGCCTCAAGTCTGTGTACCAGTTATTGATATTAAACTGAATACTACAAGTCTTCATAGATGTCAATCATTTATAATTCATAACATAAATGTATAAGCTGTATATACAAATCAGAGACAAAGACATCTCATGTTTTTATTTAATAAATTAGAAAGCAAAAACTAATTGTATGTCAAGATCTGAATAGGTTAGTTAGAAAACCCCCAGGAACTGGTGTCATTAGAAACATAACAGGGCCAGCTTCTCCTGTCTCTGCAGGACTGGCACACTGCTGACTTGCTTCTGCTCTGGTCAGAATCTCCATTTTTTCCTAGATACAGAATGATCTGTGAAGACAGACCTTCCTGACTTTCTGGTGGGAGCTCCATCCAATCTCTAAGGCCTGTTGCAAAAGGGTGGAGGTGGATGAAGAGGAAAAATGTTCTCTTATGCAACTCACCTTTCTCATTAGGTCACTGCTGATGGTTAGGCTTGGTATGCTTAATTAGGAGGTAGCAAGTCTAAAGAAACACTGCCTCCATCCAGAAACAGCTGAGGGTGACAAGCTGGAATCAATTAGGACAGGATAGCATCATGGCTTTCAGCAGAGTCAGACCATCAGCTAGTACCCTTTATCAAAATTATCTAATTTTGTTTCTGAATTACCCTGGGGCAGGGCTAGGGTTGGACTATATACAAAAGCCCCTGCCAGTTCTCCTTGTGCTTTACCATGATGCAGACTCTCCAAAGCAATCAAGCTCTACTCCTGTCCATTAGTCAGAAGACAGGTTCCCCCACCCCAAGCCCTAGGCTGCTCAGTCACTGGGTAATGGACTGAGAGCCTTCAGAAGCACTGATGCCCACTCATTCAATTATAGTGCAAAAGTATGTGAGTTCAAGAACCTATATTTCTTTGTTTTTCTCCCCTTTCTTTTTCTCTCAGTGTATCTTCCCATCCAACTTCAAAGTGTGTTTTGTAGCTTTAGGACAAGAATGAGCAAATTCCTCAAATGTTATCACTAGTGGAAGGGAAAAAACAAAACACTAGTTCCTAGAAGTGGGAATGGCAGGTTGACTTCTAGTCTGTCTGTACAGAATTTATATTTAAGCCAATATCCAGTGTTTATATTTTGGGAAACATAATCATGGAAACCATGTGCTAACTCGGAGATAAAAAAACTGTATTTAGCATGTTCCAGAAAGAGATTCTATAAATGGCTCTTGATCCACTGGGACACATTTGAGCAACTGACCAGACATGGTTTTCAAGAAAGAGGAGAAAGTGAGGAGAGTAAGACACCTGTCTGGCTTTTGTGGTTGGCAGGTAATTTATACCCAATGACAACAAAATGCCCCCCCTATGGTTTCCTTAGACACACAATTCAAGCTATAAAGTGAAAGCTTTTCCTTAAGAAACAGAAAGGGGGATCCTGGGAAACTGAAGAGCTTGAATGAAAATAGCTGAAGATGAGTAGGAGAAAAGATTTCATCTTATAAAAACCACTGTAGCTGTGAGACTGCTCTTAAATGATTCTTTATCATTTCTCTCATGGTCTCTGTGAGGACTTCCTGGCTGTTTTAACCCTATGTTTTCATAAAACACTGTCAACTAGAAGGCCAGAAGCACAGTGGGGGCAGACTAAACATTAAATATTTGACTTGGTCTTGTGTGCCTTAGGTAAAATGTCACATCTCATACTATGCATCTGAAGATTTAATTACCTTGTATGTTCTCTGGAGCTGCTGTCTCAACACATGTTGCTTCCAGGTAATGTTATGCAAACTTATGATTATAAACAGGAACTGAACTATTTTGAAGATGAAGTCTTGTTTAGTTTAAGGCATCTGAAAATGCATTTGTTTGGTTTCCCTGTCACACTCTGGCACTGATGGTAATCACCCTGTTTAGAAAATGCAAACTGTTCTGAGCATAACATGCCAAGACTGGTTGACTGGATTGGTTCCAATTCTGCTTTCTGCTGCTCAGGCAGAGCTTTCTGGACTCATTCATTCACAAATGTTTATTGAGTGCCTACTGTGTGCTGAGAAAACTCCAAAGGCTCATGTTCCTTATTGCCTTTGGTGGACAGGAGAGCGCTCCTGTCACTCTCTGTGCTGATGCATTGTGGCCCCACCACTCCATAGACACAATTGGCGGAACATGGAGCACTCCAGGAGTTTTCTGGGAAACTCGGGCACTGAGCTTGGGAAGGTTGGGTGCAACATGGGGACACAAGCTGGGGTGATCAATGTTCTGCCTTCCGTTTTACAGAGGGAGGGGGATTTGGAAGGGAGGAATTGAGTTGCCCCTGGCCCAGCAGTTTATCCAGTAAGGAAACCAGTCACCACAAGCAACTAAACAACTGCAAATGTTCTGTTTTGTTTCATTTTTGTTCCGTATACACACATATACATACAAACGCATGTATCACACACACATGCGTCATACACACCACACACACCATGCATAATTTTTACCCAGGTCTCTAAGCCCAGAGCAAGAATTACTGACTAAACAAACTGGCTTTTCTTCACACTCTTTCTAAAACATATGAAGGTAAATATGATTTTCAAAAAACACACCAGAACTAAATTGCCAAATGAAAGTTCAGTTCTTTCATTTGTAAGATAATATACATGATGCCACTGTTTAAGGAATTCCTGAAACTCTTTCAAGATGTAATACAAAAAAAATTGGGTGTTATCACAGATTCTGGGAGATTTTCACTGATTCTGATATTCCAGGAACATTCAGCTTCACTATTGCTTTAGTTTTGTGCATGTCTCTATAGAGTCCCTCCCTCCCTTTGCTTTCCCTCCCTTCCGTCCTTCCCCTCTCCCTTCTCTCTTCCCTTTTCTTCCTGCTTCTCTTTCTTTGTTCACATGTATCTTTTTTTTTTAATTGTTGTTCAAGTACAGTTTTCTGCCCTTTCCCATCTTTTCAGCCATTTCTTTATCTAAAATCTTTTTTTGGAGACTGGGTAGGTTGTATTTTGCAAAGAGAGTCATCCCACTATATGTTCCATCCTGCAAACTTCTCTTAAAATGCAATACTAGCCTCTTCCATCGAGAGGTAAGGTATTCCACCTCTTAAACCCAGTGGAAGCCCTGTGTCTGCCTCAACCAACAGAGAAGGCACAGTGATGCTGTGAGAATTTCAGGTCTGGGCCATAACAGCAGAATGGCTTCTTCCTGTCTCTCTTGGGATGCTTGTCTTTAGATTACACCACACTTCCATATGAGGAAGCCCAAGCCACATGGAGTGGCCACTTGTGGGTGCTCTAGCCAGGATCCTACAGCCTGCATGGACCCCCAGACCCACGAGAGCCTTTTGCATGTCAAGTACCAGTGGAGGCACTGGGCTCCACAAGGCAGAGACACACCACTCTGCTACTCCTTGTCCAAATTCCTGACCCATAGGAACTTAGAAAGGTCATAAAGAATTGTTGTTATAATCCACTAAATTTGGGGGAGTTCACCAGGCAGCACTAGGTAACTAATATGGGGACCTCTTGTTTTACAGGCCAGGGAGTTAGCTGCATTGGCTGGAACACTCAAAGCTCACTGAACTCAGGGACCTCAGTCCCATTCCCAATTTCCTCTCCTATAAGCATATCTTTCAACAACCCTTCACCATCCTGTGATGAAATTAATACATAACACATTCTATCTAGATATGTGATATACAAATAAACATATAGATGGCCATGGTATATTTATATTGGTACATCCAATATAAATATATGATGTATATTTATATTGGTACATCCAATATAAATATATGATGGTATACCTAGCCATCATACTAAAAAGTAAAAAGCAATTATTCATAATAGAATAACCTAAATTTCAGAATATGGTTGTTTCTTCTACAAAGCAGAATGTTTTCCTAAAAGTCATTGTGTTACAAAATTTTGTGTAAAAAAAGTAACAAGGCTTATGGAGGAAATAAGGCCTGTCTCAGAAGTCTAAGTACCTATATAATCTTTTACGTTATTTATTGCAAGATAAAGGAGAAACCTTAATAACAGTTCTGCGGCAGCTTGAAACATCTTAAGTTCTCAGTAAAGAAGCAAATACATATAAATATATTCTTTACCTTGACAAGCATGTGAAGCATGGTAGGTGGGCATGGTTTTGGGAGGAGGAGTGCACAGGAGGGCCGTGTCACTCAGGATGAACTTACCAGATGGACAGCTGGGGATCCCAGTCTTGCTTCTGTCTTCTTGCTGGCTGGTAGTGGAATTCCTGCTGCACTCAGTGTTAGTTATCTTTAATCCACTGCAAGTCATTTTCAGTTGTGCTTAAAGCAGCTGATAACTGTAGGATTTTACTTTGCCTTATTTTATTGTTGGTTTCAATGTCATATCTTTGATATTGTGCATCATGAATTCCTGTAGGTGTGATTCTCTTGCAATAACACATGGTCTCCATGCCTTACCAAATATTTTATTACTTCAAATTTCTCCTTAATATTCAAGGCTGTTCTTTGTCATTCATACTTGGAGTCTTATAGCCAAAATGGGTGGTCATGTTTGGGACTTTGCAGTGGATACATCTATCAGGAAGTATTAGGAGACTAGACCCACACAAATGCAAGATATATGTGTGAGCTCTCAGTAGGTTACAGTTCTGGGCTGGGTGGGGGCATGTCTCACCTACACCATTTGGTGTTACAGCTGCACAAAGCTAATCCATATCATGAAAAATGGCTCATTTTTGTTTGTTTCATTTTTATTAGGTGATTTTATTCTCCAGCTTATCTGCCAGGTATCATGGTGGGTAGAAGATGGTTGTAAATTCTTTGCCTCTCCTCCTGACCCCATCTTGAGAGGTGGAACCCATTTCCTTTCTCCTGGAAGCTGCATTGGACCTATGACTTTTTGGAGCCTGTGACACGGAAGGCTGGGCTACTCCACACTTGGGACATTATGTCCTGGGACTCATCCACAGTCCTGGGAGACACCCTGAAGAGACCATGCAAAGGGCAATAAGGAACTCCAGCTCACAGTGCAGCTAAGCTACCAGTTGGCACAGCTGGCGCCACCCAAGACACCCAGCCATGGTGGGCCTGCAGGAGTCAACACTGTAGATGGGAAAGGCTGCTGTGTCCATGCCAGTCAGCTGGCAGAATTGTGAACACTGATCAATAGTTGTTTTGAGCTACTATTTTTTAGGGTGTTTTGTTATATAGAAATAGATAACTAAAGCAGCACGTGAACAAATGTTTCTTAACAACGTGCTGTGACAGAAAAGACCTCACTATGAGACAAAGTGGTAGCAAGGATGTAACCAAATACTTGTACCTACTTAAAATAAATTAGGTTGGATTTAAGAGAAGGAAGCCAGTATTCAGCTGTGTATGTGACATTTTTTAATGTCTCCCTTCCTCACACACATACACACACATACACAGATCACTTTGAATGATCCACCTACAAATGTAAACTGATGATACAAGTGTTGTTTTTGTGAATGAAGTACCACAGGTAGTTTTGTCATTAGGGATTTATTTTCTTAATGATGTATCATTCTCGGTTAAGTCCCAGGCAAAAGAGAAAAAAAAATCTCTGAGTTTACATGATAGATACATTCTTGGAAACTTCAATGTCTTTTCATTCCATGTAAAAATATTCCTTGTTCTTACATGTAAATAGTTCGATTATCAACTCAGATAAGCAGGTTTCTTAATCTATGGGAAAATTTAAGTGAGCATTCACTTAATGTCATGTGAGATGAGGGACAATTTGCTATTTTGTGGGAGGCTAGCATCCCTATTTTGTTTCTACCAAATGTCAGCAACACTCCTCCCTACAATCACTGTGATAGCCACATCAAGCACAGTCCTTTGTTACAGTTAGAACACAGATTGGGAAGGAATGGAATACATGAATAGATACAAATAAATTTGGGTACCATGAACCCCTAAATGCTGCCACGTCTTCTCAGACACCTGTGTAGGACAGAGTTAACATAGGAACATAGGAAGGCCCAAGATTGCTCTCCTTGGAAAGGCCTGTTTGCTAGGATAAACTTTGGATAACTTCCAGAAACTTTGACTTTGGGAGGGACCCCATGATTCCTTAAATGATAAAAGTCTGTTTGTACGAACAGTGTGATTTATGCTGAAACCTGTTTATCCCTGGAACTCTGAAATTTTGGCATGCTCTAGGCTGAGGGTGGTTATGTGACCAGCCTGCAATAAAAACCCTGAATGATGACCCTCTGCTTCCTATAGATGACATTTCACATGCGGTGTTACAGCTTGTTGCTGGAGGTATTAAATGCATCCTGTGTGACTTCACTGGGAGGGAAATTTTGGAAGCCTATGCCTGGTTTCCTCCAGATGGTGCCCCGTGTACCTTCATCCTTTATTGGTTTTGATTTATATCCTTTCACATAAAACATGGCTGTGAGTACAACTTATAAGCTGAGTCCTGTGAGTCAAACTGGGGGTGGTCTTGGGGAGCTCAGCACAAAGGGAGAAGCAGCCCTTCTCCATGCCAGAAAAGGTCAGCACCCTTTGCCTGAAGACTCCTAAGGGCTGCCCTAGGGAGGGTGGCCGTGTAGGCATCACTGGTCTCCTCAAAACCTACCCTACCACTATTCTCCACTTTCAGAGCTACAACTAGACACAAGTCCCAGCAGGCCCTAAAGGGCGTGATAATCATTTGCTTGCCCAGAGGTGTAATATGCACCCAGAGAACAGTATGACTTTTCTAATTTATATTGACAGAGGCCTCGGGAACATAGGTAGGGATGGATCTGAAGGCTGTGGCATCATGGTGGAAAGAACATAGCGTTGGAAGAGATCAGTGTCTGATCATCCATCAGACTGGAGAAATGTTGGACATGGCCCAGAAGAACTATGGTGCTGTGTTTCTGTAGGCAGATGAGAGAGGGAAAGTAATGACAGACCTTTCACTTCCTTCACTGATGAGCATGTGTGTGGACATGTCATCGCCATGCTGTAGCTATTCACATCACTTTGAGCAAATCTACACACCTGTGCATGGAGAAGATTCTGTGACATTTCTGCACCCCTTATTAGAGTGGCTATTGTGTTGTCCCACCCAGTCTCTTTGCTCTTGCACATGAAGACCAGTAGCTTGTTAAATGCACAGATAAACCAAAGAAATGCTCATTCCTTCTAAGAAACACTTATCTGTATCCTTATTTGTGCCAATGTATGCATCAGTGGCCAGCAGTTGTGTGATATGGTGTTGTACTTGGCTCTAACTCAGTCCAGGCACTCGACATTTGCTTCCTGCCAGGAAATGTGGGCTAGTACCCTTTGCTACCAGAAGCTCATGGGAAGTTTCCACATTAAGTGTTGTTATATTAGATATTAACTTTAGTATATCAACAAAATATATTTATATATTATATCATTTTAAATATCAAATTGAAATTAGTTAAAAATGTGCATTGAATAAGTAGTCAAATGATGTCATACTTATTTGTGCTTTTACATTATCGGGAATTTTCAGAATCAAATCTTTGAACCTTTTGAGCATATGAAACAGGTTATCCTTTATTATATTCTGTGATCAGATGGCCCATGGAATGAGTAGGATTCCACTAATGAAACAGAAAGACAGATAGGCATGTCCTGAACCTCACAGAAGGACTTGTTTCAGTGAACTACTGCTGTATAACAAACACCCCAAAGTTAGTGCTTTAAAACACCAACAATTTTTATCACAAATCTGCTTCCTGGGGAAACCGATCTGTGACAGTCATCATCCAGAATATTTTAGCATGTACAAGATTTTTCATAAGGAATTAAAGGTATCCTGGAGTTTTTAGTAAAATAGCCATAGGATAAAAAGCATTAATAGAGAGTGTGTCATGAGAAGGATACCAAGCCAGCACTTATCATATACCTTGGATTTCTGCACTCACACTCACACTCAGCTTAAAATGGTTTATTTAATTTTCCTTGTAAGAGAACCTATCTTTGTAAGGCTGTGGTTTTTGCTTTGGCATTAGAGAAATTAATTACCATATTCTATCTGGGTTCTTGGATCGGCCACATGGAGATCCCTACCCCTACCCCAAACAACACTATAATGCATCATGTATGAAGCCAAGAGCCTGCTGGAGATGGTTGGAGGTGTGTGTGTGTGTGTGTGTAACTCTATCCAGAGTACTCTAGCTTGAAAATGACTCTAATTTTGTGAAAGTCAATAAATTCATGCAATACTAAATCAGAGTAATTGGATACACAGGATAAAAAGTTGATTCTGAGATCAAGATGAATATTAATGATAATAAACCCTCAAAGAAAGATGAGTGTAGAAAAAGATATTTTTCAAGTATAAGGAAATGAACGAGGTAGATAACGGGTTGATAACGGGTTTAGAAAAGCATGTGTCCAGGGTCAAACCCAAGTTATAGGTGACAATGTTAATGTAGGCAACTGAAGTTAACAAACGAGAACAGAGCTAGACTGGCTGGGCTTGACTGAGTTTGAAAGTCATGCCTAATCAGGCTTAGATGTAGAAGTTATAGCTTCAGACACCCCAGGGGATAACCCAGTCCCCACCAAGGGGGTTAATAATCCTCCTAACACCCTGCTGTTTTGGGAGAAAAGATCTGCTTTCCAATCTCCTCAGGGAGCCAAAGGTCTGTTCCCCACAGATTACTGGGTTGGGTGCGGGGGTGGGGGGGGGAAGAACCAATAAAGGGGAAATTCCTTTATTGAGCACATGTGCAGTAGAAACCAAGATTGTGTAGTGGAAGTAAGTGCATGTGCAATAGAAACCTGATGACACAGCAGAATTTTGAGGCATGCACAGTAAGAGCTAAAATGGAGCAGGGGGAGGTGTCTAATATAGGAAAAAGATTTGACTGGATAAAGGACATAAAATCCTGGAAGGATTAGCAAAGAAATTGAATAGAGGGAGGGGCCAGCAACAAATCTATGAAGAGCTAGGAATGAGATTGGCTGGTTTGAAAGACAGTTTACCCCATCCCAAGCCCAACGTAACACATTCAAAGCTTAACAAATTCCCGTCTTGGTAGACAGGAATGCATTGTATTCTTGTTCATCCATTTGCATATTTTCTCTCCATAGCAGCAGTGCAGGCCTGGCAGCCTCATGGGTCTGGGTGTGACAACTCAGCACTGGCCAGAGCACAGATGGGAATAGAGACTAAACTAGCTGGATAGGGACAAAGACTGAGCTTCACTAAGCTTTGGTATGGACTGAACCGAATTACGAAAACCTTGAATGCCCTGCTGTTTTTGGGTAATGGCACAACACTGCTGGACCCTGGCCCTTCTTCTGGGCTTGCTGAAGACAAGGCTGGACTTAATCCATAGCAGGATGGAGCTGAGCTACCTGGTTGTGGATGAAACACTGGGAATCTGGGGACAGTTCCTTGTGTTTGCTCCTGTTCCAAGAACTCTTACCACTGCACCTCAACCTACCACATGTTTTCCCATGCATGGGTCCCAAAATGCTTGTTTTGCAACTCCACTGTTTCTCTTCTTAGCTTCTACTTCTATACTCCCAATATGGTTTTATAAACATGAATCCCAGTTGACAAAGCTAAATAAAAATTAAATTGTTGATTTTCATGGTCTTTGCCATAAGGTACATTGTCCTCTAAATCTTGTAACTGAAGAGAAACTGGACTTTAGACTTGTAAGGGCAAGTCCTGGCAACCAGGGCAATGAGTGTTGAGATCATTGTTTTCTACTCATTCAGACAGAAATCACGTGTCTCTGAGTGCCTCATGAAAAGCAAAGAAGGGAAGTCATTTGCTTAATCTGAGTGCATGAATCATCACCCAGGACAAGGTATTTTCAGTCCCAGAATCCACAGAGATATGTAACCCATTTAGAAGGGATGGTCAGGTGGCCAGACCAGATCAGGACATTTGTGTAGTACTTTATAGGAAGCTACACTTAAGACAAAATCAGTGGTCTTATCTATTAAGGAGGGGAGCTATCAGCAGAAGGGACTGGTGTGTGTACCTATGGACAAAACCATTCTGGGACATGGGCTGGACCAAGCACATCTTGGTACAGAAGATCTATGACAATTTGTCCAGCACATATTAGAGGCAGGTTCATCTCTACAGGGAAGAAGGCAGAGGAAGGGACCTCTACTGTCACCCACAGCTCCTCCTCCTGTGATGTCCAGAGCAATTCCACTTGGCCTCAAACTTGCTTTTACTTTCTACTCCACCTTCTCATCATTTGTGCCTCCATATACTCACAACTCCCACAAGAAGGAAACAGTTTTTCACAAAAATGTCCTCTGCTAATCCTAAGAGGAGTTGTGTGATGGTGTTTTCTTCATCTCTTCATCTTGGGAGATGCTTAGGCACCTAACCCATACTGACTGGAACTCAAGAAAGTTCTCTGAGAGCTCAAGCTAATAGACACAATATAAGATTGAAACTCAGGAAGAAATCTGTGGGTCCAATTGGGTGTGTTTGCTGCTGATGGAGCATAGCCATAAACAAAATAGGTTCTAGAATCCCCGTGAAAATAAGATGTCTAAGAAAGGTTAGTAGGTACTGATTTGGGAATGGTTGAGCAATATGTTTCTGTATTTAAGGCCATGAGAGACAGGGAACCACTACATAGGAGGGATTTGGTGACATTTGTTTTACACACTTTCATGTTAACTCTACAACACTAGAACAGATATTCAGATATAACAAGAGAGAATGATACTCGGTGACCAAAAGGCTCACCTTTCCCCAAATATTTACTCTTCTGGATTTCACTGGTACCTATTGGTGTCAGAATTTCCTGGGTTTGGCTGTTAAAAACTTCAAGTATATTACAAGATAAAGATCACTTTAAACCATTGTCTGTCATCCGTGTGTAAGCATGAAAGCAGTTTTTCCTGAGAAAGTGGTGGGGGGTGGCCCTGAAAACAAGAGAAAGAGCAAAAAGCTGAGGGGAAGGAAAGAAGTGCAGGCAGGTTTTAGAACTTGAACACTGAGTGGGGGCGGGGGGTCACAGGTGCTCAACTTGTTCTGTGGAATACCAAAGGGAAAGCAGGTTGGGGAAAGAGAATTGCTAAACAGAAAGAAACATGGGCAAAGACGGAGAGCAATCTAACACAGAGCTCAGTTTATTTATTAAAACACCTAACGTGGTGCACTGGTAAGGCCTCTGCACAGAAGGATGGGGGTGGGAGGAATGGAAGAACACCTTGTCCAGTTCAACCAAGGGGTCATCACATACTTGCATTGCCCGCTGCAAGGTGGGCATCAAACAGTATCACGTGCTGAGTGTGAAGCGATAAGAAATCATAAAGAAACATTCTTATTCCTCAAATACTACTCAGTAAGATTGCTTTTGGTGCTCAGAGAAGCTGAGATTCTAGCAAACAAATTACATACATATATGCATGTATATACATGTATATGCATGTGAAGATGGTGGTGGCCACATTATTTACCAGGGCCAATGTGACTTGAAAGTACCAAGGGGTATCCAGGCCAGCAGAATACTGCTGTGGTTGGACCTGGTGCAGTGCCAACCAGAGGTATGAGAGTGTCTCTAGTGCATCATGCTGGGCAGCCAGTGCCTCTGAAGAGGTCCCACCGTGCATGTAGAGGCCACAAAGGGGAGCAGAGGAAAGCAGGAGAGGCTTAAGAAACAGAGAAACCTAGTTCTAATCCCTGGTCTGTGGCTGTGAGGCTTTGGACAGTGATGTAACATTCGAGAGTCCCAGATTATCATCTATCAGGTGAAGACAGTAACATCCCTTTTGCAGGATCTGGTGGGCATCATATATGACATATGTACTATTCCTGAACATGGGGAGTGCATTGTGCTTGCAAGCCAGGATGATGATCAATGTGACTACAAACCATCACTCTTCTGTCATCCTTCATTTCCAGTTGTCAAGCAAGTAAAGGGGCCTAGAATGTATTTGTAAATGTTATAAATAATCAGTAATTATTAAGATTTAATAGTCATGAGAAAGATTGGCCTTCCTCAACTCCCTGCCCCCACTGTCCCTTTAAAAAACAAGACAAAAGAAAACACTTTATCAAAACAAGTTATACAGCCTCAGTGTAGAGACCCAAGCAATAGAAAAGTGAATAGAGTAAAAATCCTGTTTTTGGAAATGGGTCTGTTATGAAGGCTTCAAGATGTTTTTCTGTGGGTTGATAAACCTGCACATGGGCATATATACAGATCCTTTTTACAAGCATTAGATTAGACAATATGCATGACTCTCTTTTTAAAAATATAGCTTGGAGATTGTTTTCTATGTTAGTCTGAAATCTCTCCCTTATTATTTTAAGGAACTAAATAATAAATATTCTGTAGTATGGATATATCATCTTTCATTTAACCTTTTTCCTCTTAAAGAACATTTTAATTATTTTCAAGTTTTCTTAGTACTGTAGTGTCTGTAATCCAGTACTTTTGTGGATATGCAAGCCTAGTAGCAGGAGTGGAATTACAGGTCCAAGGATGTACTCATATGCAATGCTGGGCTTACCAAACTGCTGGCCTGTAAACAAAAGGTGTGCAAGTGTCCCAAACTCTCATCAACTGAGTGTATTTTCAATTTAAAAAGCTTTGTCAATTCATGGCATTTTAATTGCCATTCTTTATTTAGTAGTGAGATTGAACACTTTGTGACACTGTTCAATCCACTTGCTGAGTTTTCTAATGATTATCTAATTCTTATTGATTTATAGGAGTTAAAAGAACTCTAAGGACATTATGCTCCCCCCTCAATATACCTATCTTTTCAATTTTTATGTTCTTTATTGTGCAGAAGGTTTTAAATTTTCTGTGGTTAGTCAGTTTTTTTCTATTTATGGCTTCAGGGTTTTATACTTTCCTTATGGCAATCTCTTCACTGTTCTATATAAATTTTTCTTTCTTTTTTTTTTTTTCAAATTTGTATCTAACATGCAGTGAGGACTCTTAAATACCTACTTTATTTTCAGTACATTTATTTTATATACACCAGTTTGTTTCTGGACTTTTAAATTCTACTCTGTTGATGTGTTTGTCTTTTCTGTGTCAAAATCCACTCTTTCAATTGTTATAGCTGTCTAAGGGGCTCTCATACTTAGTAGGGCAAGTCCTTCTTCACAGAAATTCTTGTTTGGTCATTGCACTTTTCCCCTCCTGGACACATTTTAGATGTAGCCCTACAAATTTCATTTAAGAACTGGTTAATAGGTAATTCAGGTATTCATCAACCACTGAATGGATTCACAGCATGGTTCATGTATACAGCGAAAGGTTAGGCAGAAAAGAAGAACTGAACTCCAGATATAGGGAACTACTTGCTGAATCTCAAAATAATTACACTGAATGAAAGAAATTAGACACAAAAGAGCACATACCATAAGGTTCAATTTGTACAAAATTCTCAAGAGGTAAAACTGACCCATGGTGGAAAATCGTAAAGTGTTTGTCTCACAGTGGGAGTGAGGATTCCTTGACAGATGTGTGGGAGAACTTTCTGGGATGGTGTCAATGTTTCATATTTGGTAATGGTTTGTGTTACACAGGTGTATGCATTCCAGGCCTTTGGAAATGTTTACTTATGATCTGTGCATTTAATTGTGTGTAAATTTAAAAAAACACTATAAAAAAGTAATGACTCTAGCTAATGAATTATATACAGAATGTTTAGAGGTGCCGTGTAATAAAGTGTGCAACTTTGATATGCATTTAAGAAGATCGATTGATGGTTGGATAGAGGGTGGGATAGACAGATGGCTTGTGATAAAGCAAATATGGTAAAAGGTTACTAATAGAGTTTAGGTGGTGGGTATGTGATTGTTTACTGTAAAATTCTTTCAACTGTTCTTAACGCTTGAATTTTTCATAAAAAATATTGGGAGGAAATTCTGCTGAAATTTTGATTAGTCTTGCACAGAATTCATAAACTTAGTTGGAGGAGAATGGGTATCTTTATAATATTGATTCTTCATTAGGATGATTGCGTATCTCAATATATTCAGGGATTTTTTTGACTTTAAAGTATTATGGGCTTTTTAGTAGGTGTAGAGAAAAGCTCAATTTATATTTGTAGGTGTCTTAGCTGGTGAACTTACTGAACTCTCTCATATAGTTTAATGATTTGTTAGGGATTATCTTGAATTTTCTTGATATACAATCATTTTTTTTCTTCATCTTGTCTTTATGTGATGACTGTATTTCATTGTATTAATATCTCTGATATTTTTCTATTCCAATATTAATTTTCTCATTATTTTTTTTAAATCTCAGTGATAACAGTGCATGCCAGCAGTAGCAAGGAGACTGTCCGAGGAGGGAAGGACATCAAGTAGAGTGTGGGAACAGTGAGGGTGCCATGTTGGGTTTCCAAGGCATGGAAGGATTTCAGACTCTGAGGTGTGGAGGAACCTCTGGAGAGAATGCACCAGGAGTGACTCTGTTCAGTTTACCTGTTAAGATCCTCTTTGGGGTCTTTTAGGGGTTGAGCAAGTTAGAGCCTAGAGATACTGTACAGTCTACTGAGATAGTCTAGATGGGAGAAAATGGTGGTCTGGACTGTGGTGGTGGAATGTGAAGAAGGGGAAGGGTCAAGGGTGACTCCAAGGTTTTTATCTGGAGCAATAGGCTGTAGATCAGTGTGGGAAAGGGTGGGGAGATGGAGGCTAGAATGGATAACATAGGGTTTACATTGGGGCATGTTAGTGAAGCCTATTTGACCTCTGACTAGAGATGTTGAGTTTGAGGGTCAGGAAGTTGGGTGGATTTGGAGGCCAAAATGTAGGTGACAAAGGGAGGGTGAGAAGTTCAGAGACCAAGTGAGCCCAGCAGCTCAGCACTTTGGAGTTGAGAAAAAGGTGGGTTTTGGTCCCATAGTCCAGGAGAAGCACTCAATAATGGAAGGAATACAGGGAGCTCTTGGGGTCTGGAAGGGTGATTCACCACCCCAAGCCTGAGTCGGACTGCAAGATCATCGAAAACAGCAATGGGTAGTGGAGATTCTTTGGTAAATATGTTTTACCAAAGGTGTTAGTGAGGTTGTCTTGTACCTGTGATGAGAATTTTAAAAAGAAGCAGTTCTTTTAGGTTATGCAGGCCTCATCTCAGAATAAGGGCAGGGTGCTGACTGACCCAAATCTAAAAATGATCCTGAAGACAAAGGTGAAAAAAAGTCCTACAGGTGTAAGAGGCCCATTGGGGCATGTGGACATCTATATTTTTGTCTTCTTGTCGTGAGGAAGCTGGTGGCCAAGATGACAGTTAGAAGGCTGTGCAGATATAAGCACATCTCAGCTCACACGTGGCACTTTAGGACCTGAGTCCCTATAATTAGGAGTCCCAGATGCTGCGGTCCAGGCCTCACCTACCACAGGCAGAGCCCCCAACCCTCCTTAGGAGGATATTTTGGACTGGGGGTTTTGATTTTATTTTTGCATAAAATTCACCTTGGATGGCAACACCAGGGTTGATTAATGGCCCAGGCCATGTTGCCTTTTTCAGCCCTTCTCTGAGGTGCAGGCCTGGGCTGTGGCTTTAGGCAACGGCAGCAGGACACCCGCTGAGATGCTGCGGAATCCCACAGGCGGTGCCTGACTTCCGGCAGATGTCCCAGATACCAGGCAGGAGAGCCCACCACAAGCATGGTTGCGTAAAAAAGGTCTGCTCAGTGTGTCTGCCAGCCCCAGGGTGCTTGCACCCAGCATGGAGTGTGGAGAGATCCAGGCAGACCTGAGCTCATGGCCCAGAATGTCCCATCTTCCAAGACAGCAGCCCTGGCTTGTCAGACTGGGCCTCCTCTTCTGTGGCTCATGTCAATTGTGACCTCTTCAGTGTCCATCCTGGATGGAGGGGTGACTGCAGCAGACAATGCCCTTCTCCCTTCCTGGGCCAAGCTTGATACTGAGATCAGGGCCTTGGAGACATTGCTATGGACAGCTAACAAATGCTTCCACATCTACTCTCTGTGAGCCTGGTGTCCCCGTTTGTCAACCCATCACTGATAAGCAGGGACCCCAGGCTAGCACAATCCAGTGCAAGGACCTATCGAGGAGCACATAGCAAGTGGAGCTCACATTTGGGACCTGGGGGGAGGGGCACTGCTCAAGGAGCAGATAAGGAAGTTGAGTGCTTAGTATGTAGGATGGTGCCACATGCCTCTGGGAAAAAACATAGGACAGTGAGGTCATCAGAAGGAATGGGTCTGGCAGGCAGCAGCACTGAGCATGAGATTCTGCTCAGAGAATGTAGGTAGGTATGTCTGTGCAGATGAAGAGACTGGGGCAGCCAGCTGGCATCTGGGGTTCACAACTTCTCTCCAAATGCAATCTTCATTGCAGGAAGCAGTGGGGCCTTGCAGAGGGGGAAATTGAGGCTGAGGGTCTCATGGCTTGTCTATCTTGGGCTGGAGTCTGAATCAAGTCTCCCTGGTTCTTTTATGGGAAATACAGGAAGAGAAAAATCTGAAAATGGAGAAAACCAGACTTCAAGATTTACGGATTAATGGTTTCATAATTGTAAAGCATAAAAGTTACCTTGAATAAATAGCAAAGTGATTGGAACAAGCTTGCAGTGGACTCTGACCCTCACTCCTCACCTTTCCCTTGTCACCCTTCCTCTGTTCAGGTCCTTTTTTAAGGCCTCAGCTCAGTCACCTGCTCCCATTCCTGCTCTTCACCATCTTGTCTGCATTGTCCATTCCCCCACCCCCACCTAGTTGCCTTCTCTTCTCCCTAACGGTCACCACCTCCTCTCTTGTCTGTTTGGCCAACCTACTTTGTGAGCAGCCTTCACCTTCTCTGTTTGGGCAAGAGCACATTGCACACTTGCATTTCCAGCTGGACCCAGTCAGTAGCTGCATCTGTGAGACAGGCTGTGGAGGTTTTCCCCAGAGAAGCTAGGTTCTCCCTAGAAAGTTGTAGAGAAGACAGCAGGGAGCAGTTTGGACTGAATACATGATGGGGCTTCCAATCCAGTGCTTGGAGGGCCATAACACAAGAGGACCATGTCCCTTCCTATTAAGGGGTTAGAGAGCAGATGGAAGGACAGAGGGACCAGCTCCACCTGGGAGGGGGCAGAATTTCTGGTGAGACAATGTAGGCAACAGAGACAAGATCTCACTTTGCTGCTCCCCGCTGTATGACCTTGGGCATCACCATGCCCCTTAGTGCTCAGGGCTCAAGGTAATCAGTCTGCCCAGCATTTAGTTTGCCTCCCTAGTAGAGCTGCAATGAAGAGAATAAAATCTGAAAAGTAAAGTGAGTTGAAACTGTGAGTTTCATCATCATGATGTGATCTTCAGTTTCCAGGGATATAAACATGCTTGGTGTCTGACTGAGTTGTGTTCCTGCCTTATCATAGCTAAATGTTTATCTGTATGAACCATGAACTCATTCGGCCCAGTGAGGCTTTGGGGCTCCTTCTAAAAATATTTGAAAATCTTTACAGAATCCATAAGATGTCACTAAAAACAATCCTATATGTGCCTGTTGGCAATAATTGCAGTGCTGTGAAAACACCTGAGATTTCTGAGGCAATGGGACCATAAGAACTTGTAACCCTACTGTGGTTTGCCACTCACATTCACAACTGAAGTCAATACTAAATTTCAGCTATAGGTGAATGAAAACAAAGATTTGTTTTTTCCCCATTTATGTACATGTATACGTCTTCCAAATTCTGCCCACAGACTTTTGGTGGATCCATGCCCCCTGGTTAGAATGTAGGAATCAGGAGAATCATCTCTCTAGATAGAGGTAAGAAAAGACCAGGTAGATCATGTCATTTGGATATTTAGATGAACTAATTCAAATAGTAAAAAGTAAAATTAGATGAAAATTTCATATTTTTACTGAGATTTAAGAAAGTTATCTGCAGAGGAAATTTCTCTGGCCAAAGGCGCCAAGTACAGTCTTACCACTAAAGATAAAATAAGAATGTTTGCTGCTAATTTTGTTTAGGGCTGACTTCCTAATGGGGGTCCTGCAATTTCCATCTCAAGGTGTAAAACTGTCCCTCTAAGGAGGTGGACAAGGATAATCAAGAGCCTCCAGGGACGGTTTGCTCTTTCCATGTGGACTCAGCTGTTTATAGTGAATCAGACCTGGGATTAGGTAGGTCATAGAGGACCAGAAGCAGGATCAGCTGGATCACAGTGGATCAGACTTAGGTAGAACATAAAGGATCAGATCCAGGATTAGATAGGTCATAGAGGACCAGATCCACGATTAGGTAAATCACAGTGGAGCAGATCTGGGATAAGGCAAAGATATCCCAGATGGAGCGAAAGGTGATCGGCCCATGTGTTTGGTGGCAATTTCCAGACATACAGATTCTTTGGGGAAGGATGTTTCCCACAATCAGGCTAGGAGAATGTATGACACGTGGAGGTGCACATTCTGCATTGATGACTATTGTAAAGATACAAGCTGAATAAATAGTGGATGACATCATCTTTCAAAAACAATATGGTATGCAACATGACAGAAATAATAACTTATGGGGACTAGATGGGGAAGAATTATTATTAAATGACTTGTAAAATAAATACAGGAACCTGAATATATTACTATTGTTCATTTTGATTCCAGAACCCCTGATGAAATAGTTTGTTCACACCTTTCCTCATGAAATAATAAAATAAACTTCCCAGAGAAAAAGTGCTGCAGTGAATTTCTAGGGGTTCATCCTACATCTTTCCCACATCCTTTACCCCTAAAGCAGCTTCCCTATCATGGCATCTGTCTTCGTCTCCTGCAGAGATAAGCAGCAGTGCTGAGATTTGACATATGTTGAGCCCCCTGGGAAGTGGGGGCTGGATGATTTTCTTGGAATACTATGGAGTCTAGGTTGGGATCTTGGCCCACATGACCTGGCTAGGGTGTCTGCCTGTGTCTGCGGTCTCCAGGACACAGATGCATCCTCACACCTTTATAAATGATAAGAACTGGGCTCTTGGCTCTGAGAAGACTGGACATGTCACTCCTTAGAGTGAAAACTCCATTAGAAGGGACAGTAGATTTCTAGCCAGACTCACCAGCTACCATGCCACTGGAAGAACTCAGTGCTTCCTCCTTGGGGCTGGCCCTGAAATGGAAGCATGGTCTCTGTAGGCGGAGACCCCAGGGGCAAATGCATTCAACAGAAGTTCTGTGCTTCTGCACATCCTTGCTTTTATTTTGTTTCCTTTAGAAAGAGACAGTTCTTGATCCTCACACAGCTCCTAAAAATGCTGCAAAGACTTGCTCAGTGATGTCTCCTGGAGAAGTGCTGCCAGTCTAATGTATCATCCACATGGTGCCATGCGACCAGGAAGCCAATTTTTGTTGCATTTTGGTCTTAGTCATGTGGTGTACCATTCTTCTACTCTCTTCTCTGGCTCCTATAAACTCCTTTGGTTATGGAACTTTTTGAGTACCAGTTGCTCCAAAGCTCAGACAGGAGCTGCTGATGTTTGATGTAAGGGGAGGAGGCCCTGTGTCATCCAGAGAAGAGACTCCGATGAGGGAAGGTGCCCTCTGGGACCCTCTGCACCCTTTGGAAGCACAGAAACCTGACCCTGCTCCTCCTGAGCTCCTCTCACTCACTGCTTCCAGTTTTTCTGTTTCTGTGACAATACCAGCAGTCACAGTGTTCTGATTGATTATGGAAACAGAGGAGGTAAAAAGTTTTCCAGGTGTTGGCTTGTTATTTTTTTCTGGTGAGACAGTTTCACAGTTGTCATTCAGAGAAAACAAGCATTTTTGGTGATGCCACTTCTGCTTTCTCTTTTAAGCTACAGAGTATCTTGATTTCTAATTTCTGGTAGAAGAGTCTCCCCTGAGTGAAGGGCTCAGCTAGAACTTGCAGCCATGCTGCTCCCAGCCTTTCCTGAGAGTGATACCCCCTTCAGGAATTAAAACTACACAGATGCCAAGGCCTTCTGAATAGTGAGCCTGGGTGAGGCCTGAGGCCAGGAATTCTCTGCTGCTCAGTGATTGTGCAGTGCAGTGAGGTTTGAGAACCACCGCAGATTCTCCACCTCCACAGCGTCACCTGCTAGGGTGAGAAGTCTGTTCCTGTTACTTTCTCCTTACCTCACAACATCCAACTTCAATACCTTACTTTCTCTGAATGCTTAAATTCTGAGCCTGCCTACATAAATCTGGACATAAGGAAAACCCACAAACATTAATTACTTTGAAAATTAATAATTATTCTTCATTAACTAGATTTAACTGCTTATGAAATTTTAGTTGCATTTTCAAACTTAGTTTGATTGACTGAGTTAGAGCACATGTATTTCCAAACAGCAGGACAGTGGTGGTGTGATTGCTCTTTTGGCCTATCTTCTCAGCCAGCTATTCCCTCAGATGAGGAAACTGACAGAGGGAGCTGGGTGGGTGGTGCTGGGCCAGAGTGAAGCCTTCTGCTCATGGCCTCTGAGGCAGGCCCAGGAGTGACATAGATTTACCATAGTCCCAGGGCCTTTCCATGGCTCAGACTGTTCATTTACTTCCTTCCAACTGTCTGCCATGCAGAAAGAATTAGAGGGAAGGTCCATTTGTCAGATTCTTCTGTGATCTCTTGCATTCTCATTTAAAAGTCACATTATCCAAGACCAGCTGGTTATTCCTGACTCTGCTGAATCTACCAATTGACTTTTTAAAAAGACATTGTTTTATAGCAGTTTTAAGTTCACTGCAGAATTGAGGGGAAGCCACAGGGATTTCCTACACCACCCCATCCCGCATTCACAGCCTCCTCCACTACCACTGTCTTCCCAGCAGAGCTGGTAACTGGTGAGCCTCCCTGACACATCATCACCACCCAGAGTCCATGGTTCACCTTAGGTTCACTCTTGGTCTTGTACATTCTATGGGTCTGGACAAATGTATGACACATGTCACAAAGAGGAGTTTTACTGCCCTAAAAATCCTCTGTGTTCCTTCTACTCATTCCTCTCTTTACCCCAACCCCTGATGACCACTGGTCTTTTTACTGTCCCCAGAGTTTCCCTTAGGTGATTTGGCTTTTTCCACACCATCTTCCCTGAAGAACAGTCACAGATCACAGGATGGAAATGGAATTGACAGGGACTTCCTACCCACCTGTTCTGCTGGACCTTGGGCAGGTGGCCTTACCTGTGCCATGAGCAGCACCTTCTGTTGTGAAGGAATAGGGCTCATTGGCATCTGGGTATGAGGCCTAGGGGAGAGGACGCTCATGACCAGCAAGCTGGTTCTGTGTGAGCTGAGTAGAAGTGACCACACAAGTACCAGTACCCAGGGGCCATCCTACCCGCTCTGTGCTGATTACCCTGGGCATGGGAATTGAAGGGCTTCTGGCAGCTTTTCTCATCTACAGCACTTCTTCAGACACAAAAGCTGTTGGCCTCAGAAAGTCCTTAGTTAGCCTGCATGCTGTGCCACCTTTTCCTTCAGAGTGCTCTCTCTTCCATCTTTCCCTTCCCAGTGGGTGGTGGCTAAAAACGAAGGTCACAGTGACACAGACCATGCTTTCTGATAGCTACTCTGCAGAATCTTCATCTACTCAGGAGACACTAGGATTCCACAAAAGTGCATATGATATATTTGGCTAGCACACACAGTGCCAGGAAACATGTATAAGAAACTGTTTAGGAGAAAAGTGCAGCTCAGATACTACATACACATAAGGTAGTAATTACAGCCCATCCTTTTAATTAGGCCCTGGCTGGTGTAGCTCCGTGGATTGAGCACAGGCCTGAGAACCAAAGGGTCTCTGGTTCAATTCCTGATCAAGGTACATTCCTGGATTACAGATCAGGTCCCCAGTAGAGTGGCGCAAAAGAGGCAACCGCACATTGATGTTTCTCTCCCTCTCTTTCTCCCTCCCTTCCCCTCTGTTTAGAAAAATAAATAAAAATAAAATAAAATAAAATAAATTATTAAATAAGTTTCCCTAAGCACTTCTTCTAATTTAGATTTGTTTTTAATTAATTTGAGTTAGCAGGATATTTGTTTACAGTAAATATTTTAAAAATGGGAATGATCAAAGACCTCTTTCGATATTTTTTCTGCACTTAGAGAGGGAACATTTTGGCACTTCTTCTGAGGTCTGTTTTTGACTTTACAATGAAACAGCTTTTGGAGAAATGCTGTTAAGACTGTATCCTTCTTACAGGAGCAGAGGCTGCCTTGCAGGCAGGGTTGGCCGGTGCACAGCTCCTGGCACTGGCCGTGGGGCAACAAGTGAAGCAGCTGGAGGGATGGCTGCTCCTGGGATGTGCATCTCATTCACTAGCTGTGAAGTTTTGCTATTCAACTTCCCTAGGCTTTAGTGTCTTCACTTGTAAAATGCAGAAAGGAACATTCTGCCCATTCTTTACTAATTAGAATAGCAACAGGATTGAATAAGAAACACCTATGAGCCACTTGTTACATAGCAAATGTTCAATTATAGGGGCACTTGTTACTTTGTGTCCAAGCAAACATAGGGCCATCCCTCTGGGAACAATGAAACATTCCTGGGTTTGGGCTAGGTCCCCAGTAGGGGGGCATGAGAAACAACCCCCTCCCCACTGATGTTTCTCTCCCTCACTTTCTCCCTCCCTTCCCCTCTAAAAATAAATAAATAAAATTTTTAAAGGAAAAAAAATGATTTATTTCCCTTTTACTCCCAAACTATTGGATGACACCATTTTTTATATTTCTATTTTTAGAATGTACCAAACAAAAACATTTAACTTTACTAAGTCTATTTCTTTGCCTTCATTTTAAAATACACCATGTTTTCTACACTACATATATACATGTTTATGGTTTGTTACTTGTTAATACTTTATATTTGGTAACTCAAAATGCCCAAAGGGTGGGTGGTTTGGTTTCAAGAGCCTTGGACATTATTTGAGGCAAAGAGGGGCCCACTGTGGGGAAGTAGGGAAGGGGACTTATGGTGGGGATGCACCCAGCCCTGTGGCCTTATCCTGTGGCAGTTTTCACATGAGGGACATGCTCAAGCTGTCATCCTTCTAAGTGGAAATTAGAAAAATGAGGCCACTGGGAGGATGGCATTCAGAGATGCCATCTGTCCTTCAGGGCTTTCTAAGAAAGTTTGTTCTTGTCCCAGATTCTGCACATGTGGCAAGATGAGGTAACAGTAACAACCATTCTTTTTAACATCTATGAATAATACATACCAGCAACTATGGCAGTTCAACACCATCTGACTACCCCTTTCCCTCCTTCCCTTTCTTTTTCCTTCTTCCACCCTCCCCCTTTTTTGACATTTGACATTTTGCCAGTCAGTAACAAATAAACATCTATTCCAGTTTAAATAGCTCCCCAAATAAGAACACTTGAGTTCTGGTCAAGTTCTATCTGTTACTCATTTACAAACTGGGAATGACAAAACCCCTCTTGGGGACATTATGGGCACTAGATAGACTTTAAGGATGATTGTTAATTATAAGCAAGACCAGTCCTGTTCCAGAAATAAATTCACTTGTGTGGACTAAAAGGCTGGTGTGCTTCCCATGTGCTGAGTTCACCTTTGATTTGGGTACCAGGTATGATGGGCTCTTTCATAGCCATCATCCCATTAGTGGATGGGCCTCCCTGCTGGCAGAGCCTGTGGGCTGCTCACTCAGGCTTCCTGGGTTGTCAGGGGGACCACCAGAACAGATGTCCCTAAAACTGGTTAAGGCATCTCTTAAATTTGAGAAGCCCAACTGGGACCCCTAGGCTCTAAACCAGGGCCACATGGACCTAAAGAGGATAATATTTAAGTCCCAAATGCCTGTAAAGGTAGCGTGTCTCACCAATGCCTGGAAAACAGAGCCTGCATCCATGTGACTCTAGAGGGGAGAGAAACCCTGAACACTCCTGGTTCTGTTCTGTGATTATCTACACCTGAAGCCAGTTGCTAGCTATCAGCTGTTCTCCTGGGATGCTGTTTAAAGCAAAGTGGAGTAGGTATTGTTAGGAGGTGATACTGTCCTTGGGGCTTGCATTGTGCAACATCTAAGGTAAGAATTAAGCAGAATGAATTCAATCAGACTTTCCTGGCTCATCCCAAACCATTTCAGTGGTAAAATGTAGACCCAATAAGTACTAGTAGAATAAGCATGGGAGAGAATTCTGGAGGAATTCTTTACCATGCCTAATGCAAACCACTTAGCAGACTGGCACACTGGGCTCTTACTAAATGATGCCCTGTCTGGTAATAATGGCAGACCTTTTTTTACTGAGTTTCTCTTATGTGCCAGGCACTGTGATTTATGTATATTCTATCAATCCTCACACTAAACCTAGGCAGTAAGTAATATGATACCTGTTTTTGAGGTGAAGAAAAGGGCACACATAGTGGATGGCAGAGATGGGATTTGGACTTAGACACATTTGGCTACAAAGTTCATGGTTTTATGTGTGCATTACACATTACCCTGCAAGAAGACGAAAGTGGACATTTCCCAATAGGTGCTTCTCACCATGTGTTTTCTGCTCACATAAATTTGACGAACAGTGTAAGCTTCTACAATGTTATTGTTTTTCATTTTATTATTATTTCTAGAAGGTGTTAATACTTTCTTTAATTGTTGTTCTATTACAGGTGTCCCATTTTTCCCCCATTGCTCTCCTGTGCCCCTCCCATCCCCTCTCCCACAGTCAATCCCCACCCTGTTGTCCATGTCCATGGGTCATTTATATATGTTCCTTGGCTAGACCCTTCCCCTTCTTTTACACCTCATTTCCCTCCTGCCTCCCCTCTGGTCACTATCAATTTGTTCCTTGTTTCCATGCCTCTGGTTCTATTTTGCTCATTTGTTTCTTTTGTTCATTAGATTCCTCTTATAGGTGAGATCATATGGTATTTGTCTTTCACCACCTGGCTTATTTATTTCACTTAGCATAATGTTCTCCAGTCCATCCATGCTGTTGCAAAAGGTAGAATCCCTTCTTTCTTTCTGCTGCATAATTTTGCATTGTGTAAATGTTCCACAGTTTTTTGATCCACTAATTTACTGGTGGACATATAGGTTTCTTCTAGCACTTTGCTATTATAAGTAACACTGCTATGAACATTGGGATGCATAGGTTCTTTTGAATTGGTGTTTCAGGATTCTTGGGGTATAATCTCAGAAGTGGAATTACTGGGTCAAAAGGCAGTTCAATTTTTAGTGTTTTGAGGAAATTTTATATTGTTTTCCACAGTGGCTGCACCAGTCTGCATTACCATCAAGAGTGCACTAGGGCTCCCTTTTCTTCACATCCTCTCCAGCACTTGCTGTTTGTATTTGTTCATTGTCATTTTTTTTGTCTTTGTACCTGTGTTCTTGTCTCTCTCTTTCTCTTTTTCTTCATGTTCATAAAGTAGTCCTTTTAGTATGCCTTGCAATGCTGATTTGGTGGAGATGCATTCTTTTAGCCCCCCTTTTTTTTGTCTGAGAAACAGGTTACTTCATCTTGCATTTTAAATGAGAGCCTTGCTGGGTAGAGTAGTCTTGGCTGCACGCCTTTGCTTTTCATTACTTGCAATATTTCTTTCCATTCCCTTTTAGCTTGTAGTGTTTCTGTTGAGTAATCAGCTAGAAGCTGTATTGGAGCTCCTTTGTATGTTACTGACTTTAAGATTCTCTCTTTGTCTTTAAATTTTGCCATTTAAATTATGATGTGTCTTGGATTGGCACTATCTGGGTTCATCTTGATTGGAACCTCTGTGCTTTTTGGACTTGTGTGGCTTCTTCTCTCATCAAGTTAGGGAAGTTTTCTGTCATTAATTTTTCAAACAGATCTTCTATCCCTTGCTCCTCTTCTTTTCCTTCTGGTATCCCTAGTATATGGGTATTATTACATTTCATGTTGTCCTGCAGCTCCCTTAAACCCTCTTCATTCTTTTTGGGTCTTCCTTCATTTTATTTTTCTGTCTGGGAATTTTTTCTACCTTTTTCTCTGGCTTACTGATTTGAACCTCTGCTTCATGTAGCCTGCTTTTGATTCCTTCTACTGTATTCTTCAATTCAAAAATTGTATTCTTCATTTCCTCCTTGCTCTTTTTGATAGTTTCTATGTTCTTGTTCATGCTGGTGTAGTTCATGGTAAGTTCCTTGTAGTTTCCATGTGCTTCTCACTGATCTCATTGGGCATCCTTATAAACATTATTCTGAACTCAGCGTATGGTAGTTTGCTTGCATCAATTTTGTTTAGTAGTCTTTCTGGGAATTCGTCCCTTCCTTTCATTTGAAAGTTGTTTCTTTGTCTCTCCTGTTTAGGTGAATCTTCTTGTTTGATTCTGCTTCTCAGATTGATCCGCTTTGACTCCTGTCTTCATGGTGTGACCTTCTGTGGTAACAGACCTGTGAGATTCAGCAGTGCAGTCTCCTTGATCTCCTGAACTTGATGCTCTTGGGATGCTCTTTATGTCACTTATGTTGGCTCTCTGATTGTAATTGGGTTTTGGTTGTTTTGTGTTATTCTTTTCTGGATCCTTCCCTCTAGCTGGCTGACTGAGAGCCGCTTCATGCACCATTTCTTGTATGCTGTTGTACAGGTGCTGCCAGAACAAAACCTAACAGCTCAGGAAACAAATCTGTACCAGAAAAAATAGCTCTCACTCACAATCACACTATTAACAACCAATGAGCCAACATTAATAAAGGTATACAGACATTTAGATTATTATAAGAAAGGAAAAATGAATATGAGATGACTAATTGAAAGAAACATGATTTTGAGAGGGTAAAGGGAGGAGCAATAATAATAGTAGGGATAGAGACAAAGCAAACACAGAAAACAAAATTTATATCATAAATAAAAAAAGGGAGGGAAGAAGGCAAAATGGAGTAAGGAAAGTATATAGTATTATATTTAAACAGAAATTTAAAAAATATATAATGAGAGATAGAAAGAAGTAGGAACCAAATTGGAGAAAAAGATCCACTGCAGCATTATCAGTAACAAATGAACAAAGATTAATATAGGTGAGATGGGAATAAGAAGGAAAAAAGAAAGAAAGAAAATCTTAAGAGATATCTAGAGGAAGGAGAAGTGATTTTGAGATGATAGAGGGAAAAGGAGCACTAAGTGTGAGGAATGAAAACCAGGCTAAAACAGGGAAAATTAAAATTTAAAATGAAAAAAGAGAAAGGCTAGAAAGAAGGCAAAGTGAAGTAGGAGAGGGGAACAGTAAAATTTGAGATTTGAAATACAAAAATAGTGAAGATGTAGAAATAAAATTGAAGAAATACAAGAACAACCACCATATCCACAACCAATGAGTAAATATTGATAGAGGTGGAGAGAAAATAAGGGTATTTTAAGAGCAGGGAAAAGAATGTGAGATGACTAATGACAAGAAAAATGGTTTTGAGAGGCTGGAGATGGGAGAAATAGTAAGAGTGCAGAATGTTAACAAGTTGTAGAAAGAGAGAAAATAAAATTTAAAATGAAAATAAGAAAAGGGAAGAAGAAGGCAAAGTAGAGTAAGAGAAAGGAGGAGTAAAATATGAGATCTGAATAAAACTATAATATAAAAACTAGTGACCTAATAGGCAAAAAATTGAAAAACAAGAAATAAATGTTAAAAAGCTATGCAGGAGAGAAAATAATGCAAGTCATGAAGAAGACCATGATGGAATTCATCTCAGTAAAATTTAGTGTTTATCATTGTCTGTTCTTTCTGAACCAGATGGTGTCCCAGTCAGCCTGTTTGAGACTACCAGCAACCCACAGACTGGGGCTGTGTCTCCTTCATTTGTTAATCTACTCACGCTGTAATCAGCAGTCAGGCTTAAGCACCACAGGGTAGGGCAGGTTAACTCCTGTGGGCGAGGCTATTGCTTCCCCTCAGGCTGATGCCACTTGGAGGGGAGTGCTTTGCCTGAGAAAGATGGTTCCTGTAGTATGGGGAATGACTCAGCACAGGACTCCTGGTGGTTGCTCCCTCAGTTCTGTCCACAAAGCCACCATCCCCAGACTCTCCTCAAGCATTTCTAGTCCACTCTGCCCCTTCTTTGCCAGAGCCAAGGGTAAGTGGCTGCAAATGAAATTGTGTTTTTTGGTCCTTTAAGAGGATCTCTGCATCTCCAGCAGTCTCTCCCTGGCAGACAGAAACCCTGATGCTTTTCACAGCTGGATGTTATCTGGGCTCCTTTCCAGCTCTGGTGCTCTAGGCTGGGGAGCCCAGCTTAGGGTTTAGACCCCACACTTCTTAGGGGAAACCCCCAGCTGCTGAAATTTCCACCCTCCAGGCAATTCAGCTGCCACCCATGGGAGCCCAGCCAGCTCTCTTATGTCTCCTCTGCACTCCATACCAGTCATGTTGTGGTGAAGTGTTTTCTTTTGTTTGTCTGTGGTTATAAGGCTTCTCTCCAGCTATCATTCAGTTGGTTATTCTGTGTGATTTCTGTACAATTTAGTCATAATTCCAGATTGGTGCTGGGAGGAGGTTAGTGTAGCTTCCACTTACTCCTCTGCCATCTTGGATCTTGTTCTACAAAGTTATTTTTCTCACAAAGAGCTTCTAATTTTCTCTAGTGCATTGTGATTGTCTAGGAGAGAGAATGCAGTTTGCACAAATTATATGATAATAAACACTTTTGCATTGGAATTTATAGTAGCCTCTCACATAAAAGTCTTCCACATAATATAGCTTTATAGAAAGCCAGCTGAAGGTACTTACATGTACTGGATGGGAAAAGATATGGGTAAATAAGGGCAGGGCAAAGATTTGGGGAGGGTACAGAAAAGGAAACCCCCCAAAGCAAGAGATGGAGCCCAGAGGACAAACTTCACCCCACTCCTTGTCCCCAACACACACACAATATGCTAAGATTGGATCTACATATGCATTCAAGAAACCTGGAGAGAAAGATATTAGTAAATCATATTTCTATTATTTCATCCACAAAGAAATAAGATCATTCTTTTGAAAGAACCACTGACAAAGAAACAGTAGGCATTCAGTTCACAGAATTTCTTTCTCACAAACTTCTTGTTAGAGAAGTCATTTTCACAAAGGGTGCAGAAAAAAAAAAAAGAAAATATTGGTAGCACCAGCCAGTCAGTGTGGTTACTATGGTAATTGGTATTGGTAGCTAATAAGTACTTCCTCTGTCCAATGCTATGATAGTCCCACAAACTCTGCTTCTTTATGGATGGCTTGGAAGGGTGGAGACATCCACTGTCCCCAACATCCATTATCCCTTTCTTCCTTTTAGTAAGGGAAGCTCTCAGAGTTTGAATTGGGCACATGAACTAGACACTGTGTTTCCTAGTCCCCTTTGTTTCTGGAGATGATCATGTGACCAAGTCTGGGCCAATGATATGAGAGAGGAAATGAAGGTACTTAGAAACTATGGGATCATCCATGGCTGCACATCCTGCCACCTGCCAGCTGGGAAGTCCTGACATTTGGAGTAGTTGCTGCAGCCCATTGTGTACCCGGCTCTGAAAGTGGCAGATATACCTTTGAGATCATGCTGTGTGCTTTTGATAGCCTTCATTAGAAATAAAACAATTTTATCCACTGTAGATTTGGTCTCTGTTACAGCCGTTCAGCCTACATTCTAACCCACACAATGCAGTGGTGAAGGTCAGCTTCAAATTCTTCCTCTTTCTGTCTGTTTCTGTCTCTCTCAACATTGAAACCTGACTGGCTGTCTTTTGCATGTTGAAGTCTATGCAAGAACTTTGCTCTTTATACCCTAGTTAATTCACTAACTGCAATCTTGAAGAAAAAGATGAAGGGGGTTACAGAAGCAAGATAGGGCATGATGCTGACCACTCTGTTGACAACTCAGGGTGCTGCTTGATTTCTTATTTAAAAGCTAAAAACTTATCTTACTCTTCATTTTTATCTTAAGTGATCACTGAGAAGATATTGTATGCATGTAGGACATAACAGGAATAATAATAAATTGGCTTTCTTCTCTTGACTCAGAGAACACAGGAAGGCAGAACCAAATATTCAAAGAGAAAACACAAAATTATCTCTCTTTGAAGTGTAAGTGGGAAGTGTGTGTAGCCTGGGAGAAGCAATGGCACTGGAGGTTTGGAGGCTAGGACACAGCCATGCACAAGGCCTTGGAGTTTGCAGAAGAAAGGAGGAAGGCTCTTCTGTCCCTTCCAAACTCTCCATGATCAGATTGGGAGCAGCTTGGATTTTTCAAAATGGAGTAAATATAGCCTCTTCAACAAATGGTGTTGGGAGAACTGGACAGCTACTTGCAAAAAAAATGAAACTTGAGCACCAACTTACACCATACACAAAAATAAATTCCAGGTGGATAAAAGATTTAAATATAAGCCATGACACCATTAAAGTCCTAGAGGAGAACATAGGCAGGAAAATCTCAGATATTTCATGCAGCAACATTTTCACTGATATGTCCCATAGAGCAAGGGACATAAAGGAAAGAATAAACAAATTCGATCTCATCAAAATAAAAAGCTTGTGCACAGCTAAAGAAAACAGTATTAAAATAAAAAGAGAACCAACCATATGGGAAAACATATTTGCCAATGGTACCTCAGACAAGGGTTTAATCTCCAAAATATATAAAGAACTTACACAACTCCACCCTAAGAAGACAAGCAACCCAATTAAAAAATGGGCAAAGGACTTGAACAGACTCTTCTCCAAGGAGGATAGACAGAGGAACCAGAGACACATGAAAAGATGCTCAGTATCGCTAGCTATCAGAGAGATGCAAATTAAAACCACAATGAGATACCACTTCACACTGGTCAGAATGGCCACCATACACAAAGCAACACACAACAAGTGTTGGAGAGGTTGTGGTGAAAAGGAAACCCTAGTGTACTGTTGGTGAGAGTGCAGGCTGGTACAACCACCATGGAAAACAGTGCCAATACCGAGGATCCAGAGACACATGTAAAGATGCTCAGTATCGATAGCTGTCAGAGAGATCACTTCACACCAGTCAGAATGACTGTCATAAACAAAGCAACAACCAACAATTGTTGGAGAGGTTGTGGACAAAAGGGAACCCTAGTGCACTGTTGGTGGGATTGCATACTGGTACAACCACTATGGAAAATAGTATGGAATTTTCTCAGAAAACTCAAAATGGATCTGCCTTTTGAACCAGCCATTCCACTGCTGGGACTATATCCTAAGAATTCTAAAACACCAATCCAAAAGAACCTATGCACCACAATGTTCATAGCAGCACAATTTACAATAGCCAAGTGTGCCCATCTAGGGCCCATCAGTAAATGAATGGGTCAAAAAACTGGAACATTTACACAATAAATTCTGTGCAGCAGAAAGAAAGAAGAAGCTCCTGCCATTTTAGACAGCATGGATGGAACTGGAAAGCATTATGCTAAGTGAAATAAGCCAGGCAGTAAAAGACAAATACCAAATGATCTCACCTTTAACAGGAACCTAAACAACAAAACGAACAAACAAGCAAAATGTAACCAAAGACACCGAAATAGAGAACAGGCTATCAGTGACCAGAGGAGACAGGGGAGGGAATTTTGGGTGAAAAGGGGAAGAGTTTA